>CANNZV010001705.1:60468-194613 GCA_947561585.1 Caprella mutica
ATCATTCTATAGAAGAAACAAGGATTGTTAGGTGCAGCTCCACTTCATGAATAACTGACTTTTATAAAATCAAAAACTGTGCAATTTTATAATTCGAGCAATTTTGTTCATTCGAGCAATTTGTTAATTCGAGCAATTGTTCATTCGAGCAATTGTTCGTTCGAGCAATTGTTTTTCGAGCAATTGTCTTTCGAGCAATTGTTCTTTCGAGCAATTGTTCATTCGAGCAATTGTTTTTCGAGCAATTGTTTTCGAGCAATTGTCTTTCGAGCAATTGTTTTCGAGCAATTTACCGGCTACCTTCTTGGGCACACCGACTCTAAGCAGCTTCGATTTGTTCAGTTATCTAAACTCTGTAGTTTTCTATATCGTGAATTTATTATTTTATTTTTCAGCTATACATAAAATGGCGATCTATTAACTACTCGTTCAAATTTATACTTTAACAGATCATTAATAAACTTTATTATTATTTTTTAAAATTAATTTATTAATTAACCTCATAATTAATAAACCTACTGTAAATTTTTATTACACTAAATATTGATCTCTTTTTTAGTGTCCTATATCTAATATGTATATTTAATATTTGTACCTTAAAGGTCCACTCCAAGCAAATTTTTTTATTGCTTTAATCAATGAGGCCAATGTTTCTTATCATTTTACTGCAAATCCCATCAAATTTGATGGCATATTTTTAATTTTATATGCTTTTAAAGATTTTTATAATCCAAACTCTACAAAACCTACTTTACTTCCGACTTTCTATTTTCAGTCTGAAGAAGAAGAATGTACACCATTTGTTTTGATTGTCAACTAGGTATTTGGTTTAATAAATCTATTTACTATTCGTTTAATGGTTTGAATTTGGATAAACTTATTATAGAAACGTTTATATACTTTTAGAAACAATTAATATCTTGAAAGAAGGCCACAAACGCATTGTTTGTTTAAAAGTCTAAATTTGAAATCAAAACAAAGAGTGTACAATCTTCTTTCTCAGCGTCATGTTGGAGATTCGCTCGATTGTTGCTCACAGAGTATTAAAAAACTTTAAAATCAAATAATAAAATATATACTGAACCGAATTGTATGCGGTTTGCGGGATAATTATCGTAAACCTTAGGTCTAAAATATTATTTAATAAACTCATTTTTTTCCCGGAGCCTGGAGAGGACCTTTAAAAATCTTACAATGGTTTAGCCATTATTATGAAAATACCTAAGTAAGTTAGAGTGCAGAAATCCTTAAATTAAGACTTTTCGCGTAGTCAGGTTTCAGAATGATTTATATATATTGTCGTACATTTTCCCTAAAATTCTCCAACGAAAACTAATAATCGAGGAGTAACAAATTCAAAACTAGTTCGGTTCAAAAAGTTGGTGGTGACCCATTTTCAGTCAACTAGGAACCTATTCCCATGTGTATAAAAAAGAGCTCCTTACCATTTGTATTATATTAATTAGGCATAAATTGTTTTCATTATTTAATGAGAACTATTCATTTATTTATACAATTGTATAATATTATAATATTCATTACGTGTTATATCACCACTAGATGGCTCTCTTTACCAAATTTAACCTTATATAAGATGTGCACATCGTGCTACAAAATCAGTATCTACCCAACTCTCGAACTGTTTAATTCGTTTGAAGTTGTGTCTTGTCTAATTTGATTAACTAACTTACACGTTGTACATATAAATTGTACATCGTTAATGTTCGGAAATATTGAAAGCTTAATTCCTATCCTTTTCATGTTCGAACATTTCTCTTAATAGTACAGTAGTACGCCGTTATTTCGTGAGCTTTGCTCCATTTCATTCTTCTCAATAATTAGAGTTCCCTACTCTATAAAACTTAAAACTGTTAGTCAATTCAATATAAATTTGTTTTTGACTCTTGAAATAAGCTTTAAAATCCTTAATGGTAAAAATTTCAAGGTAGTATACTTTGTTATAATAATTGCTATATTGAATTTATATAGAGCTATCTGGTGGTGGTAACACTAACTATTTACTTTCATATTCTTTAGAATAAAACCCCTGTGCAGTGTGCATAAACCCGAACGGAAATTACCTACGGTATACAATCCGAAACTCTCCTAATTCCTTTCCTGAAATCTCCTGTTACCTTAACCGGTATCCCATGCTAATGTTGTGCTACATTTTGTAAGGTACTAACTCTAGTCAGTCGCACGAATTTGATGGTGATAAAAAACAAATGCTATTTAGGATTGCCAAGCTTCATTTCTAACTTAATTTGTATATTTCAGAATAACTACAAATAAAGATCTGCGCTTCTTGTTTTAAAATTTATGTCATTATCCTTTGAAACCTAATTTGTTCATCTAAATTCTAACATATTTAATTCTTGAAATTTACTTATTGATTTTACCACCATAAAATTCTTGCAACAATGTCTGGCTCAGAGTTAGAGACCGAAACTAAGTATGTAAATACTAAATCTAAACTTGTAACTAAGCGTGCTGTGCTTAAACGCCGTATTACTATTTCTTTCAATAATTATGATCCTGATATGGATTGTTCCACCTTTAAAAATATTATTAAAGGTTACCTAGATGAAATCAAGGAGTACGACGATCAAATTACCTCACTAATATTAGAGTCCACAGGTTATAGCGACTTGTTTTCAGATGACACAGAAAAAGAGTTGGAGAATCAATCCAAATATACTTTCTGTTCAAGCCAGACTGAATAGACTAGCTAGTAAAGATGGAGATGAGGAGCAAAGCGCCAAACTTCCAGTTAATGAGTTAAAATTGCCTGAACTCAAATGTACTAGTTTTTCAGGTGAAGGCTCCTCTCATTTAGATTACCATGCTTTCATTACTCAGTTTAGGAATGTAATTGATCAACGTCGTTTGTCTAATATTTCTAAATTCACTTATTTGAGATCTTACTTGAGTGGCTATGCCCTTAAATTAGTTCAGCATCTTCAATTATCAAATGATAATTATACAGTAGCTCTTGAATTGCTAAATGGCGAATTTCTTAACCCTAACGCTATAATCAATGATCTCTATGCTAAATTGTTAAAATTGAAACCTAAATCTGATCCTAGTCTTCTTGAAACTAAGCTGTTTATAAACGAAGTTAGGTGCATAATTAGTGATTTGAAAAACTATGATATTAACCTACTTGAGGAACATAGTGCAAACACTTTGATTAGCCATATCATTTTCAATAAATTACCTAATGTTTTCAAGCAGGAATTAGTTAGGAAATTAGATAATAATTTCCCTACAATGCAAAATATTTTTGACAACTACTCGGGTATTATCACTACTCTCAATTTAGATTTAGGTTCCTCTAGAAATGTAAAATTCAATGATAACCCATCTCATTCAAATTTCAAACACGTTATTAGAGCTACTAATTTAAATTCTGAATTGCCTAGAAATTCTAACCCTAACAATTTTGATGGTAAACCAAAAAACTTCTTTTGTAAGTTTTGTAATGCTAGCGGTCATTGTATGTCTAGATGCAGTAAGTATTCTAAATTTCACGATAGAAGAGCTAGATGCGATGAATTGAATATTTGTTCAAAATGCACGAGCTCTAAACATAATTCCCATAATTGTAAAAATTCCCTTGATTTTTCTTGTTCTAATTGTAAGTCCTTTAATCATATTTCAGCATTGTGTCCAAACAATGTGAGTAAAGTAAACACTAACTTTTGTTTAAATGCTTCATCTGACTCTGGTAAAACTTTCATTTTACCTACTCTTTGTGTTACTGTAGGGTCAGGTCAATTCAAAACTAGGGTGCGTTGCTTAGTAGACACGGGTAGTCAGCGTTCTTACGTCTCTGATAAAGTACTTAGTAGGTTAAATTTCCATTGCAAAAATGAGACTAAGTTACTTATAAATACTTTCTTAGACTCTGACTTTAAAACCTTTGGTGAAACGTACCTTAATGTTGATTTTGGTGACCGTAATAAAGATAGTGTTTTTCCTTTCCTAATCAGTAAAGATGTAGAGCTTTCATATTCTGTCGATGGCTTAAAGTTAGCTCATAGTAATGTCTCTAAACAATTAAAACTAGCTGAACAATTCAATTCTGACGAGGTTAAACTCGAAGGTTTGCTAGGCATTGATGCAATTCAATTGCTTAGTGGTTACAAGCTAGTGCCTTGTTTGAAGGGTCAAGCTTTAGAATTTTCATCTGGTTTAGTACCGATAGGTAATGTTGACAGTTTTCTAAATCAAAATCAATTGAATGCTAAGTACAAAGTGAAACGGTCTGACAAATCTCCGCAGACTGTAAGTAGTTCTCTTGTTAACTTTTTAATTAACCCTGTGTCAACTAAGTTCGATCCAATTGGATCTGTAATTAATGATAGTTTAGTTGATAGCAAATTAGACGATATGTTTAATTTAAATTCCTTAGGCATTAGAGAAACTGTTACTGAGTATGATCAGTATCACATTGATAAATTTGATAGTAAAATTGAATTTAATAATGGTAACTATGAGGTTTCCCTACCTTGGACTGACAAAATTTCAGATGTTAAATCTAATTTTCACATTGCTAAATCCGTACTCGATAGAGTATTAGTTAACTTGAACGAAAATAAATTGTATGATAAATACAACGCTGTATTAAAGCAGCAACTCGATGATGACATCATCGAACAAATTCCTTTGAGAGATGTTGATCAAAAGGTATGGATACCTCATAGACATGTAATTAAAAACGATGATAATGTAACTACTAAGCTTCGTATTGTATTAAATTGTAGTTTGAAAGTAAAGGATTCTCCTTCCTTAAATGAGTCCGCATACCCTGGTGTGGATTTGCTTTCAAATTTGTTAGAGCTTCTGATTAAAATTCGAAATAATAAATACCTAGTCATTTCGGATATAAAACAAGCTTTCTTGATGATTAAATTGAAGGAGGATTTTGATAGGAATAAATTTTGTATTTTGTGGAGGAATGAAGCAGGTGAACTTATTGCTTATCGTTACAAAACAATTGTATTTGGGTACGCAAGCTCGCCCTTCATTTTACTACATGTCATTAAACATCACGTAGCTAAATACGAGCCTGATGAGTGCTCGCATATTTTGAATAATAATTTGTATGTAGACAATCTCTTCTTCACTGGAAATGATATTAGTTCTTTAACTGAACTTTATCATGAAACTTCTAAGAGAATGCACGAGGGCGGATTTAATTTACGCTCTTGGGCTACAAATTGTGCACCTTTGAAGAAGTTATTTGATATTAATGGTGATTCTGTTTCTCATTCATCAGAATACGAGAAAGTATTAGGATATAGATTTCATGTTGCTTCTGATAGTCTGTCTCTCCCTCCTTATGACCAAGCTTCTAATTCTATTGTTACTAAGCGTTCGGTTCTCTCAGGTATTGCGCAGATTTTCGATCCACTTGGACTAGTTTTGCCCGTCCTTGTTAGAGGCAAAATTTTGCTGCAGGACCTTTGGAAGGACAAATTGGACTGGAACGAACCTGTGAACAAAGACTACAGTAAACGATGGAATTCTATCCAGTCTGATTTTTCTCGGTTGCATGATATTTCCTTTGATAGGCAGGTTTACGATGGTGATTGTGAACTGTTTATTTTTTGTGATTCCTCTAAATCTGTATATGGTTTTTCATGTTATTGTAAAGGTGAAATCGATGGCGTCACTAAATCTAGTTTGTTATTTGCCAAAGCTAAAAATGCTCCAACAAAAAGTAAATCTATTCCCACATTAGAGTTATTGTCTGTATTTTTGGCCATGAAATGTTTGCCAACTATTTTAAATTCTATGCAAAGTAAAGTTAAAAATGTAACCATATGTATCGACGCACAAATTGTTCTCTCCTGGATCCTCACAAAGAATGTGAAGTCAAAGAACATTTTTGCGAAGAATAGAGTAAAGGATATAACTTCCTTTAGGGACGAATATTTCGATAAATTTAAATTACAATGCAAATTTAAGTATGTCCCCACAGCAGAAAATCCCGCAGATTTGTTGACACGTGGAATGTCTGTACGAGAGTTCCGGACAAAAATGAAGTTCTGGCAGAGCGGTCCCGCGTTTCTGCTCCGTCAATCTGACACTTCGTGGCCTGATGACTCGCTGGGATGTTTGTCACAGAAGAGCAGAATTTTGACTAGGACTGCGGTGGTCTCTTCGCCGGAACCCGTCTTGCCATTAGATAAGTATTCTGATGTAAACAAACTCTTGCGAGTAACTTCTCTAATTTATAGTTTCATTTGTAAATTGCGTAAGCAAGCCTCTAGCATTGAGGATTGCCATGAGAAAGCTAAAGTCTACTGGATCAAATACGAGCAAGCAAATCATTTTGAATCTGATCTAAAATTTCTTAAATCTCCTTGCGATAGTCAGATCCCCAATCGTGTAACTAATTTGAATTTGTATTTAGATTGTAATGATATTATCAGGTCTAAGGGTCGTTATGATCGTTGTCTAGAAATGTCTTATGATAGATGCAATCCTGTGTTATTACCTAAACATAGTATGTTCACTAAATTAATTATTCTTTATGCTCATGAAGATTGTAAACATTTAGGTGTACCATCAACTATTAATAAAGTTCGTAAAATGGGTTATTGGATTCCTCAAATCCGTAATCTAGTTAAAAATTACCTTTCTAAATGCATAGTTTGTAAGAAGATAAATAAATTTACTATCAAATACCCTAAATTAACAGATTTCAACAAAGATAAAGTAAATTTTCACAGACCATTCAATCATACAGGCATCGACTTCACTGGTCATGTTTATGTTAAATTAGGCGATAAATTAACAAAAATGTACCTACTTGTTTTCACGTGTTTAAATATTAGAGCCATACACATAGAACTGTTACCTTCAATGACCTGTAAAGACTTTCTTCTCGCATTTACTAGATTCTGTAATATGTATGGTATACCAAATTCCATATATAGCGATAATGCTTCTACCTTCCTACAGGCTATGGGTATACTTTCCAATAGTCATATTGATAACGATTTTTCTTCATACTTGATTAAAAATTCCATTAAGCATGTCCGAATTCCTTTATACTCGGCATGGGTAGGTAGCGCTTGGGAGCGTATGATTCGCACCATTAAATCATGCTTGTATAAAACTTTAGGTCGCAAGCATCATGAATATTTCAATTTGTTAACTGTACTATCAGATATTATTAATTCTATTAATTCTAGGCCTCTTACTTATTTAGACTCTACCGATCTCAGTGTTTTAACCCCTAATTGTTTCATCAAATCAGATTCTGGTAGATCCGTCTTGTTCGGGCATACGGGTGGGACTGAGCTGTCTGTACCTAACCGAAAGGACCTTGTCAAGACGCTAGAGCTACGAGAAGAGATGTTCGGCCGCTTCAAGGACATGTGGTATGACGAATATCTCCCGTCATTAAGAGAATCTTCGCGGGACTTGTACCAAAAGGATTGGGAAAACGTCATTAAAATGGATGATGTAGTCCTTATCTCTTCAAGCATCAAGCCACGGTCACATTGGCAGCTGGGTCGAGTCGTAGCCTTGAGTCCTTCTGGAGACGGAAAAGTGCGGTCCGTAACTTTGAAGAAAGCTGACGGTACGGATGGTGTCTATTCCATCAATCTCCTGCACCCTCTGGAGATATCTGTGGAGAGCGCACCAAAACTTTCGACGGGATCAGCTGTACCTGAGAAGGACCGTCGAAGAACTTCTAAGCGACTGGCCGCGAAGAAGAAAAGCAATTAGGAATTACTTTTTTTGTATGGTGGGGAGTGTATAAAAAAGAGCTCCTTACCATTTGTATTATATTAATTAGGCATAAATTGTTTTCATTATTTAATGAGAACTATTCATTTATTTATACAATTGTATAATATTATAATATTCATTACGTGTTATATCACCACTAGATGGCTCTCTTTACCAAATTTAACCTTATATAAGATGTGCACATCGTGCTACAAAATCAGTATCTACCCAACTCTCGAACTGTTTAATTCGTTTGAAGTTGTGTCTTGTCTAATTTGATTAACTAACTTACACGTTGTACATATAAATTGTACATCGTTAATGTTCGGAAATATTGAAAGCTTAATTCCTATCCTTTTCATGTTCGAACATTTCTCTTAATAGTACAGTAGTACGCCGTTATTTCGTGAGCTTTGCTCCATTTCATTCTTCTCAATAATTAGAGTTCCCTACTCTATAAAACTTAAAACTGTTAGTCAATTCAATATAAATTTGTTTTGACTCTTGAAATAAGCTTTAAAATCCTTAATGGTAAAAATTTCAAGGTAGTATACTTTGTTATAATAATTGCTATATTGAATTTATATAGAGCTATCTGGTGGTGGTAACACTAACTATTTACTTTCATATTCTTTAGAATAAAACCCCTGTGCAGTGTGCATAAACCCGAACGAAAATTACCTACGGTATACAATCCGAAACTCTCCTAATTCCTTTCCTGAAATCTCCTGTTACCTTAACCGGTATCCCATGCTAATGTTGTGCTACATTTTGTAAGGTACTAACTCTAGTCAGTCGCACGAATTTGATGGTGATAAAAAACAAATGCTATTTAGGATTGCCAAGCTTCATTTCTAACTTAATTTGTATATTTCAGAATAACTACAAATAAAGATCTGCGCTTCTTGTTTTAAAATTTATGTCATTATCCTTTGAAACCTAATTTGTTCATCTAAATTCTAACATGTGACAATAATATTAAAGAAGAAAAAAAAAGAAAAAAAGTCTGTTATTTGAGACGGCAGACTTCGGTATATAATTTCGTGGCAACGGATTTATTTGTCAAAACTATTTATTTTCGAAAATTAAATATAGAATCGCAACATTAAATTCTCTTCCAGAGTCTAATTTTAAATAAATCCGGGGGGGGGGGGGGAGGGGAGAGGGAGTCCTGGCGGGGAAAAGTCCGCGGGCGTGTAATAGTCCGGCTGGGAATAGTCCGTTTCCCGTGATTCTTAGTTTCTGTTCTTATATAACTGGTAGTCATGAAAATTCACTTCACTAATATAGTATCCTATAGTCCAACAATATAATGTGTCTTTCTCTGAAACACTTAAGTGTTTTGAAATACTTGGCATTTTAAATTTGGAACATTACTATTAAATGCATAATAATTCATAATATATGCAAATTCATATTAATAGTTAATTTAGTAGGGGTTTAACATCTGCTTCTGAACCAAAGGCCATATCGCTGACATCAAAAGGAAATTAAATAGGTACAAGGGACTAGAAGAAGCAGTCAGAAAGGAAAGTGGTTCTATATGGAACAAAGTCACTTACTACTGTCGGTGACAATGCTCATGGATGCAGAAAAGCTACTCAGTGAATGCAGTGACGAAAAGGGACACAAAACAACGGTGGCTGCTCTTACAAATGGAAGAGGAAAATGAAAAGGTGATAGAAAATGAACCCTACGAGCCTACCAAATCCAAAAATCAAAGACCTCGTAGTTGAAGAGCATAACCAAAATCTAAAACTGCAAGTAGCGTTACAAAATGATAAATATAATAAAAATGAAAAAAAAAAACAATCCATAATCCAAATTACAACAGTTCGGGGCCCAATGTACACCACCCACTTCTCTTCCATTCGTAACAGACAGCTTCAGACTAGGCATATTTATAAATGTATATGCATGCTTATAGATGCATATGCAAATTGGCAAATGCATTTGCATATTGGTAAATGCATTTGCATATTGGTAAATGCATATGCATATTGGTAAATGCATATGCATATTGGTAAATGCATATGCATATTGGTAAATGCATATACATATTGCTAAATGCATATATGCAAATTAGTAAATGCATATGCATATTGTTAAATGCATATGCATATTTATAATTGCATATGCATGTTGATAAATGCATATACGAATCAAATAAGCATATGCGTTTTAGAAAAGCATATGCAAAATATGCAATGACACAACCCTAGTTATAAGTGACCATGAGCTTTGACCGGATAGCTCCCAAAATTTTACCAGATGGTTCCTGGAGATTAGTCAATCGATCGTCTTACCAAATTCAAAGTAATTTGATCGAAGACTTTTTGAGTTATGTGAGCAACAAGATGACAAACAAAAATATTTCGCCCAAAAGATAACCTTACGCAATCTATGGAAGTAATAATTCTTTTTAGATGTCAAATATAGCATATATAACCAATTTAGTATACATATCTAAAACGTTATTCAAAATACTGTTACACTTAGACATTTTCACTTTATGTCTCTGAAATTACGATAATAAGAAAATAGAAGCAAATTGGTTTTTCGTACATCTATTAGGTTACGTGGAATATTCACTTGCCATTGTAAGGTCGGGGAAATATCCAGGCCAAGAGAGGGTCCATATGTACTGAATCCCCTAGACCTAAAGGTTTGTCGTTGAACTCTATTCAATTCTTTCAAGAAAGGTAAAAATGTATCAGAATTTGAGAGTAAAATGATACTATGAAGGTAGTAAAATTTCATCCATAGTTCTGTCCCTAGTCTTGTAATAGGTAGAACTTTCCACAACAATATAATGAGGTCATGTTTCTGGGCGAAGACCAGATCGTCGGCAAGTAATATTGTTTTACTTTTTTAGGACCAATGGTATAACTATTTTACGACCAAATGTTCCCAGGACAGAAGAAGAAGTTTCAATCGGGTTATTAACTATAGCTTTTGACATTCTCTTTCAAAGAGGAAGAGTTCTTTGGTCTGTCTACAAGAAGGTATAAGGTTGACACACCTAATTCCTTTGGTGTTTTTCAAAGACCAACGGTTCAGGTTCTGCGCCAGAAGATCTCTGCTACGTCCTTTTCTATGAATTCATCAGTTTCGTTGTCAATAGTACCAACGTGAGCTTTAATATTTATACACAGAAGTGGATTATTGGGGATATTTGCAGGTGCCCCAGTGACCACAGTACGTCCACACTATGATTTACCCGTGAGGCTCCTCGTCCTCAAACAGGGAATGGCCTTTTAGGCCACTATGCTGTTTCAATAGATTTCATTCAGAAATCAATTGGGTAGAAATATGGCGCTGAAGACGCCAAATTTCTTTGCAACAGAATCTTGGTAATTGACGTGATCACCAATCATTTGTCTTGTTTAAGTTGTAAAAAAGTTCACCATCTTGTTTCGAGCAATTGTTCATTCGAGCGATTGTTCGTTCGAGAAAATGTTCTTCGATCAATTGTTCATTCGAGCAATTGTTTATTAGAGCAATTGATTTAGAGCAATTGTATTTCGAGCATTTCACCGGATAGTGTATATTAATAAGGGAAAACGTACAGTTCTAATAAATGAAAGCGAACACATGTGTCGTATTAAATGAAAGTTTACAAAAGTGTTTAATTAAATTTGTTATATTCTGAATTTCTGATAGTTATAATCAAAATGATGACGCATTTTAAAGATACTTAATCACTAATAGTATTGTATTTATTAATTAATATAGGAGTTTTGTTGGTTTTATATTCCGGAAGTTCATTTAATATGTAATTTTTCGTATCCGAAAATATCAGACGGATTATTTTACATCTTGAATAGATAATAAGTTTAATTTTTCATTTAAGACACATCATATAAAAAAGTATCAAACCAGTTAACATGAATTTAATAGGAATTTTTTTCCAAATTTTTACGTAAGATTAATATTCAAAGTTAAGCGTAAAATAGACCTTAGCCCATGGTTGAAATGTATGAAAAGGCCGGTTAGTGGCTGCCAACCGTATCTGTTTCTTGGCCTTCCTGACTCAAGGTCCACTCCTTTCAATTAATTGTGAAACTACAAATATCATCGGACACTACCCAACCACCAAAGAGATAATTTATCAATCCAATGAAATATAATTATTTATGTTTAATTTTTAAAGCAAAGTTAGCTTTAAAAATAATTGAATGGTAACCCATTTAGTTAGTGTCTATTTTGAAATTTTTTCCACATCTTTACATTTTAAATTAAACTATTTATCGTTCATGAAATGTCTGTCCGTGTGTCACACTTTTACTAAGAAACACATATTAAAAGGAATGAAGTTTTAATTGTTGTATCATCTTGGCAACGCGTGTTAATTGCACACGACGGATATTAAACGTGACGAATGTAACCAACTAATCATGATACGCACTGTAACATATTCGTATGAAACTTAAATCCCTTTATTATACTCAATTATCATAAATATTTGATATGTATCAGAATATGAAAAAAAAACATTTTTCTTCAATTCACAAAAATAACCTATAAGAACAGGTAAATAAATTACTATTGAATAATCGCTACTTCTAACAGTAAAGTTAACTAGCAATTTATTAACTTTTTTAGATAATTTTCAAGTAATTCAAATTAAAAAAATGTCTGCATAATCTGATACTTCATTTATCAAACAATAATGTTACCAAACTGAAAAATTATATATGTACAACTCCGTGCGCAGGCAGAATGCCAACGGACCAAATATCTACGGACAAAATGCCTAACGGACAAAATGCCTAACGGACAAAATGCCTAACGAACAAAATGCCTAATGGACAAAATGCCTAACAGACAAAATGCCTAGCGGACAGAATGCTGCCTAATATGCATTTACAATTATTTCCCATATTGAAGTTGTGGACAAAGATTGAAAATATGTTAGACTAAGTGGAAACAAAGAGTTTTGTGTCAGAGATAGTTTATTAAATCACTTTCAAATTGAATATGAACATTTGTAACTCAACGTGCTTAGTATAAACACTCTCTTATATTATTTCACTCTGTTTGTGATTTATCACTGAATTGTTTGTTCTAAAAATTAATATTCCTACATCTTGCCATTTTTATTGGATATATATAATCCTCTTCTTCTATTATCATTTTCTTAAAGATTTCTATAATCATCTTATTCTATTTTGATTTTTCTTTTCAATATTGTTTATTCTTTTAGATAGCTATAATCATCTTGAATCTATAGTGATGTTTATTTTAGTAGCTTTTTAAATTCTAAAGCAAGTTAAGGGGACCGACTCCCGAAATTTGAAACATTTCTCTTATTGAAGCTACGATTATGAAACTTGGTATCCATATAGAGAATTTATTTCAAAGCCCTTTTTGTTTATGATTTTTTTTTCGATTTGACGCATAGAAAACGATTTATTCAAAGAAAACGGAAAAAAATGAAAAATTTAAATTTTAAAAATCTCTGTCAATTTTGAAGATACGGCATTGCGGTTTTTTGCATTAGAAGCGCAAGATAATGCTCTACAATAACTATTGAACAAAAATTTCGATTTCATATTTATTGTTTAATTTTTTTCGAATTTTTCCAAAAAAAAAATTTATTTCACAATTTCCGGAAAAAAACAAATACTGAAAAAGTCTAAGTCAAAGATAAGAAATTTTGCTCAATAGTTATTGTAGAGCATTATCTTGCGCTTCGAATGCAGAAAACCGCAATGCCGTATCTTCAAAATTGACGGAGATTTATAACGTTCAATACAGTAATTTATAAGTTTTCAGAACAGGTAATAAAAGCCAAACAATGTTTTTGTTTGTTTGTTTTTTGTCTGACACTGAATCCCCTTGGGCTGTCAGGGCTTTCTGTCAGGTATCTCTGTCAGGGCTCTCTGTCAGCTGGGTACTTCAGGCATATAACCGACAATAATTCTTTGCTAAAGCAAAAATAAAACATAAACAACTATTTTTATAAGAGCTAAATTCGAAAAGAGATAAAGCTAAAAAAACTCTACCTATAGTATTAATATTTGACACAGACAATCTTACCATATAATTGAAGCTATTTAAGCAATAAAAAAAAAATTTCTAAATTTTTTTTCTTTTCAATATTGTTTATTCTTTTAGATAGCTATAATCATCTTGAATCTATATTGATGTTTATTTTAGTAGCTTTTTAAATTCTAAAGCAAGTTAAGTAATTACAATATTTATATAAGTTAGTTCTGGTATGAAATTGATGATTATAGATATCTTTAAAAAAAATGATAATAGAAGAAGATGATTATGATATCCAATAAAAATGGACAGGATGTAGGAAGATTAATTTTAGAGCGATTATAACAATGTCTATATAAGTTAGTTCTGACATGCAATTAACTACTCTGGTTACAAAAAAAATGCCGCCGATATTTGTCTTATTCAACTACCCTTATAGTATTACAAGTTCCGATGGAAAAAATACAGTATTCTTTATGAGATGTAATTTTGACGTATTATACATTTTTTTATTATGTTTTACATTAATTAATGTTCAATTATTGCATTATGGCAATACAATATAATGTATTATGTTCATTATTTACCTATATTTAATCCATTACAGATATCACTTCAATGTTTTCTATTCTGCCCATTTATTTAAATATTGAGTTAATTATTCTCTTATTCACTTTGCAACATCCTTTTACGTCATTATTTTACAATTTCTATTTTCTTTATTCATATATTTTGTAAATTAGGCATTTTGTCCGTTAGGAATTTTGTCCCTAGGCATTTTGTCCGTAGGTATTCTGTCCTTGTACCGTACAACTCTGTTATAAAATTACAAAAGACTTCCTAAAAGAGTATAATCAGTATCTACTTTCATATAAGAATTTAAACTAATGAAAAAAAATAGTATATTAAAACTCACGTTCGTATCTTTGTTATCCTCCATAACTTTTTGACTCAATATCACAATTCTTGGAGACTCCAAGAGACAGCATAAACATCACTTGTTGAGATGTACATTCGAAATGTATGGTCCTCAGAATTACTAACGGCTTGTACAGTACGGAGATGTTCGAAATAAGGTAGAGAGGCTTTAACGTCTTATGTCAACCACAAGAACAATATACATCCTGTTTGGTAAGAGTATGTTCCAAAACGTTGCTCGAAATTATTCATTAAAATCAAATGTTAAACTTAATCCTCTTATTGATTTAATTTTTTATTTAGTAATCTGAATGAGAAAATAATTATATTGAAAATTGATAATATATTTATATATTCATATGTGGCTTATTTTTTCATCTCATATTGAATTTAGGCCTAATATAAACCTATTCTGTGAACGAATTTCAATCTTATGACCGGAAATTAAACAATAGAAACACGTTAAGAGAAATTTAATGCGCATAGTATCATTCGTATAATATTTAATAAAGAAATTGTACAGAAAATTAGGTAGATAACTGAAATATTTGAAAATTTACTTTTATTTTATGTTAATTCGAATTATTGTCAATTTAAAATATTGTGAAATGCTGTTAAACTCGAGATCAGTACAATTTAAAATGAAGGGTTAGAGTTATGCCAAATCTTCCAAATAATAATAATAGTAAAATGATTGCTCTAAGATCGATTTGAAGAAAATTATATATTGTAATATTTTTCATAAAAAATCATATTGATCGGGGCAGCAAAAGAATATTATGAATTACTATGGAATTTGCGGCACCGGTGAATTGCCACCCCGGACAATTTCCACCCCCGGATAATTAACAATCCCGGACAATTACCACCCCCGGACAATTAACACCCGGACAATTCTTATCAGGCCTCTTAACTTAAATGATAGTGAGAAAATATGCATAATACTTTTATACGATTAATTATTAATTATTTACATTTAAAGATCCAAATTTCTCCATTCAAAATCAATTATTCCAATTGGTGATATAATATTTTAATGATGAATTTTCAAACTTTTATTTCAGTTCTAGTGCCCGGTTATATTCAATTACACTTGTTACTAGTATTTTACTGTGAAAATATGTTCAATTAACGTTATCCATATACAACATTATTGATTCTTGATGAATTGTTGACAAAAGTCTTAATCATCTCGCCCAGTAAAGTTCTATATATATTATTAATTGATAATGAACTTACATTAGGTATTAATATTTCTACTACTTAATTAAGAAAACTTCCAAGTGAAGAATCCTGATAATAATATAGGTAATATTACCTCAATGACTTGAATAACTGAAGAGTTTTATTAATTTGAAATCTGCTATGGATTTTAGTAAACGCTAATTTTTTTGCAAATTAAATTGAAATTAAAATGGAATGGATGGTGACAGAAATATTAAATAAGTATGACTCTAATATTTATAAATTGTTACTCCTTAAAAATATTATTGTCTATTAATTGGAATATAATAATATTGTTTTGAGTGTTGACTAAGAGAATACATGCAGTGTTAGCTGTGTTCAGTACTTGCTACCAGAATCAGGTCTTGAACTGTGATGAAAGAGCTAATGAATTAAAATTATTAAAATTGAACCTTAACTGAGCTCTCACTGAGTATAAGTGAGTAATTGGCTTGATACTTTGATTTTATAAATGTTACAATGAAAATAATGCAATTTTGTGCACTGTGAAATAAGTTTGATAAGCTCCAAGTTATCCGATGTTTCAGGTTTTCGGACACGTAAGGAGAATTTAATTTCTATTTTAGTTGGTATATAAAGATAAGTTCTGGTATCGTGGATTTGAAAGTGAGTTTCCACTTTGCTTTCCATCAAACTGGATGTACAGCACGATTTGAGAGTTGCACTGAAAAAAACAATCTCTAACATTCAACAGCTAGTTGGATGAAGTAAAGCAAATCTATACATCCCATCATTAAAACTAAAAATTCCTTTGTTTCAGTTGTAATTAGTTTAACTATAATGGAATATTGTTTGACCCAATGATAATTAACTTTTACCACTGTTATATACAGGGTTAAAAGTGAGAATTAAAAGTGCAAATTTGAAGAGTGTGTACATGAGAATTATGTACATGGAAAGTATGAACGTGAAAAGTATGAACGTGAAAAGTATGAACATGAAAAGTTTGAACATGAAAAGTATGAACATGAAAAGTATGAACATGAAAAGTATGAACATGAAAAGTATGAACATGAAAAGTATGAACATGAAAAGTATGAACATGAAAAGTATGAACATGAAAAGTATGAACATGAAAAGTATGAACATGAAAAGTATGAACATGAAAAGTATGAACATGAAAAGTATGAACATGGAAAGTATGAACATGGAAAGTATGAACATGAAAAGTATGAACATGAAATGTATGAACATGAAAAGTATGAACATGAAAAGTAAGAACATGGAAAGTATGAATATGGAAAGTATGAACATGGAAAGTATGAACATGAAAAGTATGAACATGAAATGTATGAACATGAAAAGTATGAACATGAAAAGTATGAACATGGAAAGTATGAACATGGAAAGTATGAACATGAAAAGTATGAACATGAAAAGTATGAACATGAAAAGTATGAACATGAAAAGTATGAACATGAAAAGTATGAACATGGAAAGTATGAACATGAAAAGTATGAACATGAAAAGTAAGAACATGGAAAGTAAGAACATGGAAAGTATGAACATGGAAAGTATGAACATGAAAAATATGAACATGAAATGTATGAACATGAAAAGTATGAACATGAAAAGTATGAACATGGAAAGTATGAACATGAAAAGTATGAACATGAAAAGTATGAACATGAAAAGTATGTACATTGAGTAGTTTTCATTTTAATTAATTCTCAGTATTGGTAGGTTGAATAAAATATAAATTATTAACTTAAGTTCAATATCAATGAAGTTTCAAATTGTCAGATGAAGTAGATATTTAGATTTATTTCATTATTGGGATATTATTGTATTCTATAATGCAGTAAAATGTGGATGTTTTTTTCTAGTAAAATAATTAATATAAAGTGATAATTAATTATGCGGTTAAGAATATATCATTTTAATGAATAATTACGTCGCAGACAGCCGTCGCTTCCTCGATCACGTCAGCTCCAAGTCTTGAACATTTTGGACTCTTTGGCAAAATTATTGTGTTACGACTACAAAACGTATTATTTAATCCATATTTCGTATTACTAGACGTCTCAAATCATACAAGGCGAAAGTTTGCTGGGATGTTTACAAATACAATATGCATGTGGAATTACCCAATCTACAGTCATATATTCCACTGTTCACATTGTAATTAACATTTACCTTCTTAACTTGTTACCCCAAACTCATCAATCATTTACTAGTATTTTTCCGTTCCTATCGGATTATGGTCAGATTTACATATTAACAAAATCTTTCACGTTATTGTTTGTAACATCACGCGGTGTTAAGCTTTGGAAAATATTAGATAGCTGTCAAACGTCTCTTCTTTAATCTTCATATAGTTACGAGTGTATATCCTGGTATATACTTCCGCATTCGAAATCACTGCAGTATGTAAAATTATGTATAGATATGGATGAATATGTCCAAACACAATAAAAAGAAAGTTTTTTATCGGAATCAGGTATAAAACTAAAAGAATATTTTGAGCCTTTGAAAAAATCAATCGAACAAATATAAATACCTACATCCTAATAAATAAATAGAAATACCTTGTACCTTACAAACATATGTTATTGTTGTAATATTAACATTCACATTTAATACTATTATAAAACCTCAAAGAAATTCAGAAACAATAGCCAACTTTGTCTCTTGTTCATGTTATTGTCGGATTAATTCCGTGGTTATCTATTCGAATTTGTTATTAACCACAAAAAAATGTACACTAGACGCTACACATATAACTAAGATGAAATTCTTAGTCCAGCCCCTTTCCTTAGTCCAGCCCCTTTTCGTGGGTTTCAAACTCGCCTATAAAATGAATCCCCTTTCTAATTTCAAAACAGTTACCTGCCGTCTGTGACATAGTCAGCTCTAGATAATTTATTTAAGTCTATAAGACCGAAGTTATTCCTTTCAAAATGCCCACATTTGAAGTTATCTGTAAGTAAATGTTTCACAGAGTTTATAGTTTTTTTCAATTAATGTATACTTGTTTTTGAAAGAATACACGTTTATTTAATTCATCTACTACAGCTAACTTACGCCAGCATTGTATATTTTAAATTTTTGAAGTCGTCTACCTAGTCATATTTGGCTGTGTTTTGTTTTCCATAATATCAATTATATTAATACTAATTACTAACCAATTTACTTTGTTGTTTTTGAATATTAGTGCAATTCGATTTATTCAAATTTATCCTATATTTAATAATAATTTAATTATCAAAATAGCTCTTGCTCGAATCAATTTCAAACTTTGCTCGTCAGAAGATTAGGTTTCACCACCGAAAATTAGTATGTTTTTAAGAACCCTTATTTTTAATCAGTGTGTAATTCTGAAACTAGGGCATATTTATGAAGAAACTTTGAACCGGGTATGGTAGTTGCAGGATCTTTCCTCAGTACAAAGAACACTTGTCAAAGAACGACTGTTGGAACAATTTGAATATCGAATAATTGCCGAGGGAGGGTCTTGCCATTGTATGGGACTCAGAGAAGCTCAGATTTAACTGCTTGCAATTATATCTAGTGAGGTTAATTCATTTAATTGTGAAATTATGTATACTCCTCCCCTCCTGCCAATCTGAAACAATTAAAAGAACGAATAAAGGGCCTTCTAGACGTTGTACATTTTCACATTATCGTGCGACAATTTGTTTCAGGACTGCCCACCCAGGTACACCCAACCCTCTATAAATTGAATAAAAAAAATTTGCCGTCCTATCAACTTATTATTTCATTGCGTTCATTTTGTCACGCATTAAGTTTTATAAGTCAAAGATTTGTGCACTTATTATAACAAATTATTATTCTAAGTTATGGTTGAATGAGCCTCTTCTCTTCCTTTTATATCCAAGTAAAAATACCTTCTGGAGTGATCCTTATCCCTCGAAGCACCTATCCTTCAATCATTTGATATAACTAATAACAAGTGATGTAATTTTCACTATTTACAAATGCTTGTGCGACACTACTAGACTTGCCTCGCACCACGTATTCTCGTCTAAACAGATTGCTTGCCGTATACAGAAGCATTTGTGCGATATTTATATATATATAATGTTGCTGATACAAAATGTCTCGCGTCTAAAAGATATCTTACGCACGGTGTGAAATTTTTGAAAGCTAACTAAAAATATGGTAAAAATCTGCATTAGCCAAATAAAACTACACGAAAATACGATGATTCTTGGCGAATTTAATTTTGTACTCGCTTCTTTTGACTCCTACTGTATACTGTGTATAGGTCTTCCATGAAGCTTATTATTATTATTTTATTCTTTGATTTAGTTTATCCTAAATATCTTCAATCAAGGATATAAATAACTGCTTCAAATTATCTTAATCACCATCCAGAGTGAATTACTTTATCTAACTCTCCCCTATCTTTTCCAGGTGCTCCATTCACCACCGCTATAAAGAAGATAATGGACAAGCTCTCAAGCTCTTCTCTGCAGACTCTAAGATCCCATGAGGAAGCCGAAGATCTGATGGGAGAGCTGGCATCCTTTGCAGAGGATGTTAGTGAGAAAGGAGTCTGTATAATCAGACTTGTTGTTCATCTGCTAAGACTGATGAACAGCTACGTTGTCCAGGTAAAATCCCTTATGATCTAAGTAACATAGGACATTAAGTATATAAATATTTGTTCACGTGATCTCTCAGCTGTTCCTTAACATATACGTTCTTTTTCCAGATTACAGATCCAGAAAGACTTTTTTTCTTATTGGAGATATTGAACAAGATGTGCGAAGATCTGCCAGATATCTTCAAGCCTTTCATAAATATGGATATAACACACAGCATCAGCAGAATAAATGCGAGAGCTATGACTACTGTGAGTATACTGATCTTATAGAATTAAAAGCTTTGAATTATAATTTGTTTCAAAGAGTTTTCATATTTAAATTATTTTAAGTCTAATGGTGCATATCACATAATATATATTATACATATATCATCAAATAGATTACTTACTTATAAAGCTCATTTGTACTGAAATGTATACCACTTTTGATGTTACATTGTTCTTACTTACTAAATAAGATGTGAATGTATTTTGTAAGCTTTACTTCATTAATTGTATATTCGATGTATATTTCTTAACAGATAATATTTTTACTCTTTTAGTCTTATTCACTCTATCTATTTATTTCAGATAAAAAGAAGAAATTCCTATGATCTAATCAAATATTATAAATTAGATCAGTTAAATGAAAATAATGAAAATGAACCTGAAAAAACAGAAGAATTCCAGGAGCATTTGAAAAACAGAACGTCGAAATGTGATTACTGCAGAGGGAAAGTTGAAAGCGATAATAGCAAAAATGATCTGACATTAAATACGAAGAAAAGAAGATTATCTAAATCTCTAGATGACTCTAATTTTTTCTCGGGAGTGTCAATTTCCGGCACAGCTGCGAATTCAGAAGCCGTAAATGATCCCGATGACTACCTAAAACAAGTCAAAAAATCTAGTAGAGTATCATCTAATTACTCTGTGTCAGGTCGTGCGTCAGGAATAAAAGTCCCTTCTAATGGAAAGAGTATCGTTCTTTTAAACGCATTGCCGGTGTCTCACCACCAGAAGAAACGAGGAAGACCTCGTTACTAGTTAGGACTCTATACTGGCATTTGCGGCAAGTACGGATTACTTTTCTCGCTGACTCACCTGTTAGATTCGAAACTTGTAAATATCTATTCAGCTGTTGGAACATATAGTGAATATTGATATTAGATTTTGATAATCACTAAATTCTCAAATGTTCCATCAATAATGACCAGATTGACTTATTTTTTATTTTCAGTTGATTTCTATATTAGTTTTCCACGGGGCTCTTCATTCTTATATAGTGAAATAGGTTAATATAATTATTACCCAGTTGTAATTAAATAGAGAAGAATTATACTATATTACCGTTTTTTAGTTTTATATTAATCAATTTCCATGTTCTGTCAACATATTTATTTAAATAAATAATGTGCTCCCAATTAAGCTTTCTTTCATTTTTCTAATAATCATGAACCTTAATATCTTATTAGTATCTAGGAAAAGCTAAATCCCTGCAAACATTATTATTGTTATAATTCAAAGAGCAAAATCTATACTTGTATATTTCAAACTTTTCACTCCAACATTATTTTTTTAATTTTAATGCTATCGACAACGGTGTGATGAATTTCGCCAATAGTGTACCACTCACTAAGATTTCCCCATCCAACTTTTCCATTCTTTCATATTAAATAACCAGTTAAGATCTAGAGTTTTATGTCTCATATATACAAAAATAAAACAAGAAACTTAATGTCCAATACATATATTTGTTTTAGTGATAACTTAAGACTACTGTGATATTTTCACCACTAAAATTTGCTCACAAAGTTTAAATGTTAAAGTTCTTTTTTAAAGTAGGAGGGTCAAACAGCACTTAATAAAAACTGGATAACTTCTTTGACGGCTCTCAAATATATATATTTTTTTTCATATTACTTTCAAGACAGACTAAATCATGTAACTATTTAAAATTGAGAAAATTCATTTTGAGAAATACACTAATACATTCTTATTGAGAAATACACTAATACATTCTTATTGAGAAAGCATAAAATAAAGTTAAATTTCGTTCTTTTGTTTTGTTTGTAGACTTCAATTCACAATGCACAAAAAAATGTTCAATTTTAACTAGGATTAAGCTTATCGGGCCTCAATGTTTCCTATATCTACTTTCATGTATATATTTGTAATTAAACGTGAAATTATCCCATGTATCACGTCCAAAGTAGGGGAACATTTTGATCATAAATAAATAAATAAGATAAATTAATTTTCCAGAATAAAATTCGTTAGCTCTGAAGTTAAAATTTATCATCCCACTTGACAAACAATCACAGTATGCAGAGTCTTGTAAAACTCCAATCAAAAAAGTAATTAATATAAATGATTTCTCAAAGTATTTTTGATATATCATGTGAATGATACAATGTAGGCTGTAGCTGGTATCCGGTAAATTGCTACAAAACAAAGGCAAGAAAAGAACAATATTCGAATAATTCGAATAAAAAAAATTAATAATTGTTCTAATAATTAATTGGTCAAATAATTAAATGAGTGTGGTAGAAAAGGAAGAGTCAAAAAGATAGGGAGATTAGGTATAGAGTAGGGAAAATAAAAATAAACAAGTGGCACGATTAACAGAGGTCTTGCTAACATTAATCATTACTATTTAACTTTAACCAAAGGCCATATCGCTGATGTTAATTGACAATTAAGTATAAGGGACAGGGAACAACAATCAGAAAAGAAAATAGCTTCACCTTTTAATTCTCACTATTTGTCGTGAAATCTATACTCCGCACAACCGTAAGGTGGTATAGTCTCTACATCCTAAAAGATCACCAAAACTTACCCAAATATGGCAATACACTGCACCCACAATCATAAGTCATAACTAGAGATGTGACAATATGCATCATAAAATATGCATAATTTTTTACACGATATGCAGCATACTATATGCCTATTTCTGCATATAATATGCAAAAAGTCAATGTGCATATATGCAGAACCAAAATGCATAATGGAAATATGCATATATATATATATATGCAAAAAGTCAATGTGCATATATGCTGAACCAAAATGCATATTGGAAATATGCATATTGGAAATATGCATTTTATAGGCCAGAAGTTATTCAATATAGTGTGCATATTACATGCTCAATGTTAATTACAGAATTTAAAATAAAGTTAATATGTATAGTGTATATAGTTATGTTTTGATTGTAATTGTACTTTTGTGGTTTGAATGGAACTTACAATAAAACGAAGGTGTAATCTCAAGTTTTTATTTTTTACTGTGGAATGTTTAACGTTAGAAAAGAAAATATAACAAAGCTGTTTCAAAGTTAGACTTGTTTAATAGTATGTCAATTTTAAATATACACATTCAATTTCAAACTGGAATTGGACATTATCATTAAATGGTATTTCAAGTTTCCAACAGTGAATCTCTTTCTATTATCTATTTATCTGCTAATGTATTTTGTACTGGGAAAGAACCCGTTCTACATCACAAGAAACGAGAGGAGCGAATGTTTCTTTCAGCCAATTTAGTCTTCTAAAGTTCTAAACTATCCTACATTCATATATCACATTAAAACTAAATTAAATAGTTTTAAAATTCATTACTTAACTCATAACTTGATAATCATAAACCATCTAGTTAGACCAGCGGTTCCCTTTAAATGATCCCCAACTATAAACAGCGACACTACGTCATTAAATGGTAAAATTAAACCATTTTGTGTTGAAATAGCCTCTAGAAAAAAGAAAGAAAAAAAAGTGGGAAGAGTAAATTTTAAAATCAGGTATACAATGATTAATAGTAAATAGCTATGAACAAATAGACTCAGTTTTATCAATCACTAAAAAGTCCATTTCATGAATAACAGACTTTTATAAATTTGAAAACTGTGTGTAATTTTATAATTCGAGCAATAATTGTGCATTAGAGCAATTGTTCATTCGACCAATTGTTCAATAAAGCAATTGTTATTTCGAGCAATAATTAATATATCTCAGTAGGTTTGAATCAACTGTAACAATTACAGATTTCCTTTTTCTTTTCAGTGCTCATAAAACGTAAAATATCTTTATCAAACTTCATTCAAAGAACTTAAGATTACATGTTGTGGTGTAAATTGATACGGATTCAAAAGAAGAGCAAAGAATTTTGAAGATGAGTAATCTCTTTTTTAATGGAAAAATATTATCTTAAAAAATGACCTATGTTGAGGGTTGCACAATACCAGAAACAATTTTTTTAGCTTTCACACTTCTCCCAACAACTGCGGCGTTCGTCCATTTTAACATTGAAGTTATAGAATATATTGAAAATATTCTAAAAAAATAGTTCACTATTTTGAATTGTAATTATAATTGTATAAATTGTAAATTTTATCAATGTAGCGTAATTGACCGAAACCGATATGACGAAGTAGCAGATAGCAAGTTACGAAAATATTCCCCGTTTTACCATGCTTTATTGCCCATATCATTATTTTAAGACTACATGCAGTTTTAGAGGATATATAGGCCTATTGTTATGTTCTGCAACTACAAGGCCTTGGATTTCATGTTTGTTAGGTTCATATGTTTCATTTAGTACGTTCACCTTTTCATGTTCCTCTTCCATACAAGAGTGAAGATTCTGGTACATTTGCTCCTTAATTAAGCATCCATTAGCTTTGTCGCAGACTGTAAGTAGGTGACTTTGTAGGGGTGACCGGTCGGTCCATTCGCCGAAAACACATTCGCCGAAAACACATTCGCCGAAAACACATTTGCCTAACGACACTTTCGCCGAACAATATGATTATTTAAAAAGGTAAACAAATTTATCTCATATGTCCAGATGAAATTACATATAGATGAACTTACATATAACTATTCCTTTTATAAAACTTTGACAATATGGAGAAATGTATTTGAGTACGAAAGGGAAGCTAATATAACAGATTTATTTCTAGGTTTTCGAGATATTCAATCTCGAAACTTGAGGATTTACAGATATTTAATACATTTATTCTAACATAAACTTTTCATTTTTTAAAAGAAGTTGTTGAACAAAATTGATTTCGACTTCCGTTTTATACTCAAATATATTTCTCCATATCGTCAATATTTTACAAAAGTAATAGTAATATACTATTCTTAAAGCCTAGAAATAAATCTGTTAAAAATTTATTTTCTTTTGTAACTGATAATTGTACACAGAAAATAGGATTAACATATATCATATGAGTTATTTAAAATAACGTAAATTCCATAAAGTGTAACCAATAATTATGTAGAATACTGAAAAATCAATTTATTGACTTATATGTTGGTTCATCTGTATGTAATTTCATCTGGACATATGAGATAAATTTCTTTACCTTCTAAATAATCATATTTTTTCGGCGAAAGTTTCGTTCGGTGAATGTGTCGTGCGGGTAATGTGTTTTCAACGAAAGTGTTTTCGGCGAATGTTTTCGGCGATTTGACATAGAGCCATTTTGTTTTTAGAGTCACTTTCTTACTGACAGCTTAAATTTTTCTAGTTCTTTAATTCATTTTCATTTCAACTTCAGCTATATGGCCTTATTACAAATGGCTTTGTAATAAATAAAGGGCCAAACCCCTACTTATTAATTGTTCCATAACTATGATGTTTTCAATATAAACGTAACTACAACTGTTCCATTGGTATGAAGCCGCATGGTGTTGCGTTGATTGCAACTAAACTGAAACAGCATCGTACATTGCACAATGGTGTCACAGATTATTCTTCACCATACCATGCTCTTCTTTTGGATCCGCAATAGTTTTTACCAACTAATGATATTTAATTTATTTTTGAATTAGCTGTAATGCTATCGAACTCAAGTATTTTGAATTCTTTGTGAGCTCCAACGCAAAAAAAGGAAATCTGCGAATGTAACTATTGTTTCAAACCAACCGAATGCTTTTAATAATTCTACGATCTCTTTTTAATTAAATCGACAAAATAAGTAATTTCGAAGTTTTTTCGACATCGTGAACAAAATACTGATTCATGCGTGTTCATTTCTCAATCTTAATAATTATTGTGCTTCGTCAGCAATAAATGATAATAAAATCAAAGAGAATACTAAAATAACTGTTATACAGTGATACACCATGGGTAACTGAAGTAACTCTCGAAAAAAACATTTCTTGTCTATTGAAATTCGGAACAATTCATTCTACAGTTCAAAATTTCGTGAAATTATCATTTGAAATATATTTTCAAATAAAATTATTTCAAAATTTATTTATTTCATAGTTAATTTAATGTATCACGTATGTTTAATTATATCAAAAATATAAGATATGTATTTGTTAATAAAGATGGAATTACAAATTGTAGCTAAATGTATCGATTCTTATTGTCACGATTTAAAAAAAATTGAGCCTGCTTCATGATACCATCCACACAATTCCTTTTTACACTTAATGATAAATTTTAACAAATTCTTCATCACGATAAATCGCTACAATTTATCGTAGCTTGTAAACATACCATTCGAATGTAAAAGATGATTTATCATAGATTTTATAGTCGTCCATACTATAATTACTAGTTTCATCTCTCCGTTTCTAGTCAAAATAGCTATTATAGTAAAGATAGTGTTTTTATTTAATTATTTTATTTTCATACTAGCTGTATAGCATAATAGCTATAATCTATCATAAGTTCATAACTATACATATGTAAGATTGTATAATAATGTTTAAATTAATTCTTGGATTTTTTTAATATATATATTTGAAATTTTCGAATTTTTTCGGAAACTTTCAATAACTGCTCCCAGCCTGAAAATTATAATCGAAAGAAGATCCATTAAGGATGAATATAACTAAAGTGTTGTTCAACGTATCATTAGAAATTTACGTAATTTCCAACTAACAATATTATTAGTAATGTTCAATCTGATAATATTTGAGTATTAGTGATACAAAAATTTAAGAAGAAGGAATATTTTGACTCGGATGTAGGTACTTTGAAGAAAGTTGACTCCTTCTATGTTGAAATAAAAATATTAAGCTTCAAATTATTAATCTCATCAAGCGCAACAAGCAATTAAAATTTAAAACACAAGAATAACACATCATTCATACTTCCTGTGTAATAAATAACATTAAAAATGCACTTTATGCTGAATATAATTATATATAATCAATTATCTAATAACACATTACTTCTATCACATCCACCCCCTGGCGGCAAGGAGGGCAAACACCATCATGGATGAAGTCACCAGCATGTTCACTGAGAGGCCTGACGCTTAGTTGCAATTATCTGATTCGCAGGCACAAAAGTGAATCTGCAACAAAGAAAAAAGATACATATATACACTGTATTTTAGATCATAATGATATTTTAAATGAGTCAAAAAGACAAAAAAGATGTATTACAATTACAGGCAGGCCCCGTTTTTATTACGACCCATACCTAAGAATCTGCAATAATTGTGATGCAACCTGGGCAACAAGGTTATGTTCCTGGGATATTCCCTTAATATCTACAATATTCCCTCCTAATCTCCATTCACAGTTTGATTATGAGGGGATATTCCTGTAACAATAATATTGGATAGTATTCAAATTCTTATAGGAGGGAATATTCCAGGAATATTGGAGAGTTACAGTATTCGGTCAGATATCATCCTAGGATATTCAGGGAATATCATAATTCTATAGTATTCCATACGAACCAAATTGAAATATTCTTGGAATATATATTTTGGATAGTATTCCATTCTGAATATCACATAAATATCCCAAAAATTATCAATCTAGTTACGTATAATAGTATTCCCCAAAAATAAAACAAAAGAATATCCCTGGAACAATTGGACTCTATATTATTATTCTTGAAACAATGAGGGAATGTCACAAGAATCGAATGAAAAAATTTTCTTCTTAAGAAATACTTTTGAATATCCCTGGAACTATTTCAATATTTTTGGTAAGGAATGTATCCCATGTGGTAAAATGAAGGAATGTTCCTGGAAGATGGGAAATTTAAAGTATTGTATTTCAAACATAAAAGGAATGTCAATGGAATCGAACGATGATTTTTTTTTATTTCCTTAGAATTTGGTTGTCTTATTGGATTACTAAGAAACGAGGGTTTGTGAGATGAACTGTTGTAATTTGGATTTCATATATTCTCTTCTAATTTTTACCATCTAAATAATTTTTAACCCTACTTGTAGTTTTAGAGGATAGCGCAAGAGTATATAAGCTCTTCGACAATGAGGTGTTAGAATTCCGTGTTAGGTATGTGCTTCCATTTCATCTTCCATTCATACAAAACTCCTTCACGGAGATTTTCTACATCCATGAGCATCTAAAATTCACTTTCCTTTCTGGCTGCTTCTTCCAGTCTCTTGTATGTCCAAATTTCAGTGATATGACCTTTTGTTCTAAAGTAGATACTAAACCACCAAGTGAATTATTTCATTTGAATGAAATCCGAAACTACATACTTAAAGATGCGAATCAGGTAGCCAAAATAATTTTTATCCAATTTAGTTTTCTCTTTGCAGCAGTGCAGTTCAGACTTAAGGCCCTGTTACACGATGCGAGTAAACGTGCGAGTTGGCCTAGCTAGTTACTTTAGTGCAGCTACTCGCACAGTGTGACCGCATCAGCCGAGTAATTGTCATGTGCAGGAGGTTAGTAACTCGCATGCAAGTTACTACAAATTCTTTTTGTTTTTACTCGCCACTCATGAGCGAGTCAGCCACTCGCCTGCGAAACTCGGATGTCAACTTGCATGGTGTTACAACATAACTGTAACTCGTACGTCATGCAGATATACCTAGGTTTTTAATATTAAATCAAATTAAATAAACGTTAAATTAACTAATAAAATGTTAATTAAATTAATAAAAATAGTAATTAGGTATTAATTAAATTAATAAAATATTAATTATTAATTTTTATTTAAATTGGGTTAATAAAATATTATTTATCAGTGAAATTAATAAGTTGTTAATAAAATTTAATAAAAAATATTAAATATAAGAAGTTATTTATTTATTGAATAAATATTATAATACACAATGCGAGTGTAGGTTCAGTAACTGCCTATTTTCAAGCCAGCAGTTCGCACTTGTGTGACCGGGTGAGGCGAGTCGAGCTACTCGCGTGCGAGCACAGTGGGACAGCTACTGTCCACTGTCACAACAGTAACTTGCACCGTGTAACAAGGCCTTTAGTAGACGGACTATAAGAGAGAGTAGTTAATTTAGTGTCAATTCAAGAAAATGAGGTTAGTATTATGATTGCAAATGTTTAACGAATGTACACCATTGTTTCATTAGCAATTATCACTCAACTATTTTAAATTTTGGTTTAAAGTTAAGTATTGAAATCTGGTCATAACGGAATAAGAGTAGGGTCAAGCAAGTAAATTGCGGCACACTAACTAACTGAGCTCTCAAACAACAGACACATCATAGCTTCAAAACACACGCTAAAAACTGAAATTAATAAATTATAGCATGCACTGAGCTTCTTTTGATAGCTATGCAAGATTTTAATGGAATATCGGTTCAGAATGTTTTAGACTCTTTTGAGAGGGCTGCAATTAAAATTTAAAGTACCGCAATTTACCTGCGTGACCCTACTTACCACACCTACCGTACTATTATAGTTTGTACGCCTATTTCTATTCATAAGTATAATCAGTTTATACTTTAATTGTAAATGGGTTCACTATGTTAATTTATATTATGAAATTGTTTATTAATATTTAGTTACATACTTAGGTTAAACAATACACATTCTCTAGCCTCTGTAAGTGAGATATAAAATTTCATAAAACTATTTCTTCAGTGACCTGTCCTTAGACTGAGTTCAATAGTAAAATTTTAAAAGTGCTAATAATGATTTTAATGTTAATAATGTTTATAGTAGCTTTTCTTCATTCATGAGCCACTTCTTGTTTTACTTTATTTGATTTTTTTTTCATTTTTTTGACCCATATGGTTTCTCAAAAACATTTTTCTTTTCTATATCTGTATTCCCTTTATAACTATCTACTTTTTCATCTTTTAAAATTTGAAAGAATATTTTCACTTAGGTATTTATTTAATTTATGGATTAACTAATTGAATACAGATTATTGATATATTATAACTAATTATTTTATTTCTTTGTAGGTACCACTATCACAGTTTCTGGCAATATGGTTTACTAGGAAGTTACAATTCTAGAGACATGTCCTCTTCAATTAATTGTGAGTACTATATAGTATATAGCATGAAACGCGTGCACTAAAACTATAGCTGCACTGACACCACTAGATTCACTTCATAGTCGAGAATATGAAGAAATTTAAGATTAATGACGAAATTAATTGCTCGATTGTATGAATTTGCTCCAGCTTAAAGTAAAGAACCAATTACAAAAGACTTTGTACTAGTTGTCACACAGGAAAGTAAACTTCGCTACCACCAATCGATTGTAGTGGTCAATAATTTTGAAAAAAGAGACAAATGCACTGTTGAGTGTTGACTGCATTAATAGATGGAAGAGGAAGATGAGGAAGGAGGAGATGGTAAATGAAACCTGCGAGCCATTTTTAACTAAAAATTGAAAACTTTGCAATTGAAAAGTACAACCATAGCGTTATAGAATAAAAACAAAATATCTATTGAAAAATAATGAGAGCTTATAAAATATAGATATATTGAGCCTCCATAACATGTAAACAAGTTGTCCAGGAATTAATTTACGTTTAATTACATTAAGCCCTTTCTAAATTATGTGCTATTTGATATTTTAATAAAATGATTGACGTTGGTTTAGTTTCTTTCATTTCATATCAGTACAAAGGGGCAAATTATTGTGGAAATTCCTAGATTTAAGTAATGTGTCCTGTAATTAAAGTTTTAATATTAGGAGATCTTTTATACAAAGTTATTTGTTCAAGTTAAACTTCTTGGTGTGTAGTTATGTGACAATTGAGTTTTGGAGTCAAGTGAATAGCGGCGATACATGGCCAGTGATCCCACTTATTTTGGATGTCTTATTCCATTGGCACTCCTTCAATATTCCCTCTTCCTTTGGATGACTTATTACAAAGCTATCCCTTCATTATTCCCCCTTTCTTTAGAAGTCTTATTCCATAGGTTTTCCTTAATTATTTCCTCCATTTATGGATGACTCATTCCATTTGTGAAGGCCAATATGTTATATTTATTTCTTATTCATTATTAAATAATTTTTTAGTTTCTTGTCCTTCCCGCAGTAGGTGATACCGTATACACATTATATTAAGTTACCCAAAACTACTTCTGAGGAACATTTATATAATAATTTTTTCATCCTACTGTTCATCATGGAATCACTTTCTCGTAAGTTTATTAGAAATTATATTTATTTTACTCTAGGTAGTTTAGGTCGTTCATTAAGAAGTTGAAATTAGCATATCCAATTTATTCATTCTTTATTAAATGCTAATCTTATTAAGTGCTCTTTCTAATTTTTAAATTCTAATTGAATCCAGTAATAATAGTTAGTGTAAAATTATTAGTGGTCTACTAGGCTTAGACGACACAAACTTTCTTATGATTTAAATTCTACATTTAAAACTTCCTGTGTAATCTAGATAGGCTGTGAATGTTTAAAAATTTGAGAACAGTGCACATAGCCTTTAAATTAATTTATTTTATCTAGTCTAATATTTCCTTGTCAATAATTTTCACTTTGTTTACACGTGTTAAATTAGTGATCAACCAATTTCCTTTATGAATTTAAATGTTTATTCTTCGTGATATCTACACTAAATCTTTGACTTTAAAAACTAAATCTTCCTGTGAATCAAAAACTAAATCTTTGCGAATTAAAAACTAAATCTTTGCGAATTAAAAACTAAATCTTTGCGAATTAAAAACTAAATCTTTGCGAATCAAAAACTAAATCTTTGCGAATCAAAAACTAAATCTTTGCGAATCAAAAACTAAATCTTTGCGAATCAAAAACTAAATCTTTGCGAATCAAAAACTAAATCTTTGCGAATCAAAAACTAAATCTTTGCGAATCAAAAACTAAATCTTTGCGAATCAAAAACTAAATCTTTGCGAATCAAAAACTAAATCTTTGCGAATTAAAAACTAAATCTTTGCGAATTAAAAACTAAATCTTTGCGAATTAAAAACCAAATCTTTGCGAATTAAAAACAGAGTCTCCGTCATTAAAATAATTTATTATTAATAATCAAATATATATAATATTTGACAGCTTACACTTCTTCCTTAAAAACTATTTTGAAATTGAACAACTTTAGTGACATCTTGATCTCATTGATGTTTTGCTTATAGGCAAAACCCATATCTATTCTTCTAGAAAAGCTGTATAATGACAAAATTATTATCAAATGATACATTTTTGGGGTCAAACAACCAAATGAAAATGTTTTCAAAGCTTATAACGCAAAACTTCTCTCCTTTTCTCCACAGCCTGGCCAACAACACCCTTCAACAAATTAATATTTTGCAGCTCAATTATAGAACAATACTTGAGAAAAAAGAAAATAAAAGAATTGAAACACCTTTAGAAAATGTCCACAGACTCGAATTATCGCCTCAAATGTTTCAAGACCAAACCAACTTGCTGTGCAGCGTCATAGGCAATATATATGAGATGATTCTCGAAAGTTAATTACGAGTCAAGCGAAATTGTTCTCATAAGATTCAAGAAACAATGAAATAGAAAATCATCTAAGTTACAAAATATTTTTTGATGTCTTGGTGACCCACTCTTACTCCAAGGTATCGCTAAACAATAATCTCTTATTATATCATATTTTTGTTCATGATTAGTTTATCTGTTTATCATATAAAAGAATAATTTTCTACTTATTTCTAATTGAAAAACATTTTTTAAAGTAAAATATGCATAATCGTAGTATTCCAGTTTTGAAACAATACTATAACTTTAGAATCTTATTTAATTTATTACAGAAGCCTCTTCAATCACCTCTAACAACCGTGTTTACGATCACTTGAGATGGGGCAATTTTCAGTCCAGTTTTCGTTGATGCTATAATGTTAATGGTGAAAAAGGTGGAAATTGTCTTCATTTACTCTGCAGTCTCACTTTTTCGAATTTACTAGATTTAGAGAAGAATTTCTTGATGCAAGATGGAGTCCCACCTCACTGGTTAAGAACTGTGAGACAGTGGCTTAATGAAAATATATCAAACAGGATCATCTGACAAAACACCTTGTGATTTCTTTCATATTGTTATTGATATTGATGTAACTGAGGCAAGATTTGCCTCAGTAAAACTAAACGATCAGAGGTTTTGGCAGATATTCTAAAATTAAACCAGAAAATGATGCGGAATTGATGCTCTAAAATTCCACTCGCCTCGCATTTCTCTATAACATCTCATTACCGCCATTTAGTATTTTATCACTTGGTATTTAATAGTACTTGAAATATCTTTTGGTTGAAATATTTGACTGTGTTTAACTTCGATTATTTGAACGATTGTAAACCTATTTTTCTAAAGTACATTTAATCGAATGGTGCCGTAATAAAAAAATGGTTGATGGTGGACTTTTTTCTATGTTATTACTAATTGTATTCTGTCATTTTTCTTCTCACACGATAAAAATGATATTAGGGAGTTACTTCAGTTACCCACGGTGTGTAAAAGTTATTTCATTTAAAAATTATTGCAGAAGAAGCACAATAATTATTATGATTGAGAAATGAACACGCATGAGTCAGTTGTCTGTTCATGATGTCGAAAAAACTTCGTAATTACTTATTTTGTCGAGTTAATTAAAAAGAGATCGTAGATTTATTAAAAGCATTCGGTTGATTCGAAACAATAGTTACTTTTGCAGATTTCCTTTTATTACGTTGGAGCTCACAAAGAATTCAAAATACTTGAGTTCGATAGCATTACAGCTAATTCAAAAATATATTAAATATCATTAGTTGGTAAAAACTATTGCGGATCCAAAAGAAGAGCATGGTATGGTGAAGAATAATCTGTGACACCATTGTGCAATGTACGATGCTGTTTCAGTTTAGTTGCAATCAACGCAACACCATGCGGCTTCATACCAATGGAACAGTTGTAGTTAGGTTTATATTGAAAACATCATAGTTATTGACAAATTGATATTATGGGATAATTAATAAGTAGGGATTCGGCCCCCTACTTATTACAAAGCCATGCTAACCAATGATCGACCATGTAGCTGATGCTGAAAGGAAAATGAATTAAAAGAACTGGAAAAATTTAAGCTGTCAGGAAGAAAGAAACTTACCTACAGTATGTGGAGCAAATGTACCAGAACCTTCATTCACGTATGGAAGAGGAAAATGAAGAGGAGAAACAATTAAATGAAACGTTAGACTTTAACAAACACAACATTTATGATCGTGTAACTGTAGAACATGACAATAGTGCAATATATCCTCTAAAACTGCAAGTAGTCTAAAATTACTGATATAAGCAATTAAGCAAGGTATAAAAGGTACTATTTTTTAAATAGCTATCTACTACTTCGTCACATCAGTTTTGGAGTATTAACACTGCATAGATCAAATTTACACTAAAAACAATCATAATCACAGTTGATAATAAAGAATTATTTTTTTAAAATATTCTGTAACTGCCAATGTTAAAATGGAGGAGAACTGCATATTGTTGGGACCATTGTGAAAGTTAAAAAAATTGTTTCATTTTGTACAACCCTCAATATATATCACTTCTTTTAAGACGATATTTTTCCCTTTTGAATCCGTATCATTAAATATCAATTGATGTAATCTTACATTGTTTAAATGCAGCATTATAAAGTCACATATAAAATCCAACTTATAATTATATATATTTATTTACTAAAATTAACAGAATGTGAAGCAGTTGATGGCACTTGCGAATAATTTGTACTAAGGATTGAAGATATTTAACTTAATAAAACTAAGTATATTTGTTGCGCTATCAAATCACGAATATTTAGATGCGGGTCCTCAACAATCCTACTTTCAAACCATGTGTTGAAGGGGATGAAAATTGATAATATTTGAATAAAAACATGGTAAGACTAGAGTTAGCTACAATATATAATTGGGTTGATGGTGGAGTTGATACCTTTTCAACGTACCTTTCCTTTCAGGCTAAGTATTTTAATTCTAAAAATAACTAAAGTGATCTATGAGATTTAGTTCAGTTACCCATGGTGTATAATAGTTATTTTACAATTCTCTTTGATTTTGTTATCATTTATTGCTGACGCAGCACTCAGTAGGTTGAGGAATGAACATAATTATATCTCGTGCCCGTTCTTGTTACCGAAAAAAATCGAAATGTACAGAGTAAAATCAATGAATCGATGTGATATTATGAAATATGTTCCTCATTTTGATGAATTGATTACAAGGAAACTGTAGAAATATGAGCTTTCTGTGGGTTTGAATCAATAGCAATTTAGTAACAATGTTATTTTTCCTTTTGAGTGCAGGAGCTCAAAAATTTGAATATTCGAAGGTATTTCAACTGTATTCAAATCATTTAAAATTTAGTTAATTGGTATAAAATGATGCGGATTCAAAATGAGAACTTTAAGATGAAGAATAAACTGTGACAACTCAGAGCAGGTCAACAATGCTGTTTCAGTTTAGTTGTAATCAACGTCAACACCGCACGGTTCTCCAACATAGAACATTAGTTATTGATCATATATTATAGAGTATAGACTGTTGTGAAATGTGATGTTCAAATAAAATTTAATCTAAGATATTTTAACATTTGTGGTTAATATTATTAACTGATGCTGCTTCAAAATGAGATTATAGACTGAAAAGATCACCTAATGAAAAGTTTTTGTTCCAAAATATGTTCGCTTCTATTAGACATGTTCCCTGCATTACCGACTCGAGAAAGCTTGAAATTTCTGCATCAGCTAGAAAATATTAATAATGTTCGATACGAATGAAAAAGACATTCAATCATAGGTAGGGTCGGGCGGGGCGAATCTTGCGCACTAGAAACTTTTGGGTTTTGCAACTTAGTTTTCGCAGATAGACGATTAATATTTGACATGCAGAACCGCAATAAAGCCTTTTATACACCATCCAAAGGACAAAAAATTAGCATTTGTATAATCTGAGTTATTGACGAAAGTAGTGCGCAATTGAAATAGTCCTTGATGGGGCGATTCTTGCGCGCGAGAGGGGCGAATATCTGCGCACCCTTTAATTCCTTTCCATAGTGAAAAATAGCACTATTGAGTGTCTATATACTTACTATAAAAATAATTCCAATGTGTTTAAAAGCAAAAACAATCATATGATTCAAATTCAAAACTTGGGACAAACTTTTTTCGACCTGTTTACGTAGAGTTTGTAGAATGTATGTGTGACGTCATGAATGTTGCTTTCTATTCAGGATTAATTTATGCTTGTAATATTGGTTTATCTGAAGTATGACACTATTATATTTACTCATTATGTAACTATAAATATAATAAATAACTAGATGACGGGCACTCATAGAGCGGATACTTTTGCCACCGCTTATAAATGACCTTGACTGTTTATTAAATGACCTGTTTATTCCCAAAATATAAACAAATGATTCCTGAATATTGAAGCATCGTCCCGCCCAATTTCAGACAATTTGGTTGAATTCTTTTTTGTTATAAATGACCTTGATCTTTATTTTTACCTGATTGCTCCCAAAATCTAATAAATTGGTTCCTGCCTGGATAATTACCAACCGTCGACCAAATTTCAGTTACTTTGAATGAATACATTTTGCGTTATAAATCAACTTGACCTTTAACCTGACCGCTTCCAAAAAACTTAACAAACCGTTCCTAGATATTGACCAATCGTCCCATCAAATTTCAGACAAATTGATTGAAAACTTTTTGAATTATTGAGTTATAAGTAGGGTTGTGACATTATGCATTTGCATATATGCAGTATATGCACTGGGAAATATTTTATGCTTTTTGAGAAAACGCATATGCATTTCAGGAAACGCATATGTTTTGCAGATAAAACATATGCACTTAAAGATAATGCATATAAAAAAAGGCATATGCATTTGAAACTGAAAGGAAGGCAATATATGCACTTCCAGCATGTTTATATCTGGTGGTAGGTTGAACAAACACCCTAATTTATTTGTTATACATACAGTATACCTTTATGTGTTCTATCATTTCGTTTACCTGATGAATATGATTTTAAATTTTTGTTCGAAAATTAAAGAATATTGTTAACTATATGGTGCCATCCAGCTAAAAGTAACACTCACAGTAATGTAAATAAAGAATAGGATAATAATAGTTACAGATTATAGACACAGGTGGTCAGTATGGCAATAGGACTTTTCCCCGCCGGACTATTCCCCGTCAGGATTTTCCCCGCCGAATAAAATATCAGTAATTTAGGTTATCAAAGTCTGATTTTGATAAAACATAAAATTAATTAATTTTTTTATTAATAGAAAACACACTTTATTAACAGAATTTGATTCCCGTAATTATGTGCCCATATTGTTCGTTCGATTTTAAGACTGTGCCTTGTTATTTTCGTATATAATTATTAGGAGATGCAACAAAGTACGAACATTATTGCAATACTAAGGGTTACCAAGTGTCGCAAGGAACTCTAAGCAGCTTCGATTTGTTCAGTTATCTAAACTCTGTAGTTTTCTATATCGTGAATTTATTATTTTATTTTTCAGCTATACATAAAATGGCGATCTATTAACTACTCGTTCAAATTTATGCTTTAACAGATCATTAATAAACTTTATTATTATTTTATGAGTAGTTTTCATTTTAATTAATTCTCAGTATTGGTAGGTTGAATAAAATATAAATTATTAACTTAAGTTCAATATCAATGAAGTTTCAAATTGTCAGATGAAGTAGATATTTAGATTTATTTCATTATTGGGATATTATTGTATTCTATAATGCAGTAAAATGTGGATGTTTTTTTCTAGTAAAATAATTAATATAAAGTGATGATTAATTATGCGGTTAAGAATATATAATTTTAATGAATAATTACGTCGTAGACATCCGTCGCTTCCTCGATCACGTCAACTCCAAGTCTTGAACATTTTGGACTCTTTGGCAAAATTATTGTGTTACGACTACAAAACGTGTTATTTAATCCATATTTCGTATTACTAGACGTCTCAAATCATACAAGGCGAAGGTTTGCTGGGATGTTTACAAGTACAATATGCATGTGGAATTACCCAATCTACAGTCATATATTCCACTGTTCACATTGTAATTAACATTTACCTTCTTAACTTGTTACCCCAAACTCATCAATCATTTACTAGTATTTTTCCGTTCCTATCGGATTATGGTCAGATTTACATATTAACAAAATCTTTCACGTTATTGTTTGTAACATCACGCGGTGTTAAGCTTTGGAAAATATTAGATAGCTGTCAAACGTCTCTTCTTTAATCTTCATATAGTTACGAGTGTATATCCTGGTATATACTTCCGCATTCGAAATCACTGCAGTATGTAAAATTATGTATAGATATGGATGAATATGTTCAAACACAATAAAAAGAAAGTTTTTTATCGGAATCAGGTATAAAACTAAAAGAATATTTTGAGCCTTTGAAAAAATCAATCGAACTAATATAAATACCTACATCCTAATAAATAAATAGAAATACCTTGTACCTTACAAACATATGTTATTGTTGTAATATTAACATTCACATTTAATACTATTATAAAACCTCAAAGAAATTCAGAAACAATAGCCATCTTTGTCTCTTGTTCATGTTATTGTCGGATTAATTCCGTGGTTATCTATTCGAATTTGTTATTAACCACAAAAAAATGTACACTAGACGCTACACATATAACTAAGATAATAATTCTAAAGTTCACCATTAACACATTTATTCATAATTGTTAACTTTACTTAGTTTATGTACATTTAAATACATTATTGTAAGTTTGAATTAAAGGTAAAAGAATTAGACTAATTAATAAAACACACATCAACACTACTTTTTTCTATGATAGTACGTAATTGACCCGTAAAATATCCTCTTTGATATCACCTCATTCTTTGTCGAATGTTTTTCATTATATACTAATTGAACACCACGACCTAAAAATAAACAAAAATCAACCTGCAATACAAATTCCAAAGAATAACTCCGAAACTTACTAACAGACTGCGCCATGGAAACCCAATGGCCGCTTCTCAGGAACTCCAAAGAAGAAAATTATGTCAAATATTATTCCTACAAATTCTGATGTTGTTAATAATAGATTTAGGCAAATGATGTTCCAACAGACTTTCATCCAAATCAGTTAAATTATTTAAATATTAAATCTTAGAAATGAAAAAGATATAGAAAATATAATTGATACGCTGATCTTTCCTTTTTTTAGGAAATCGTATGAAGATTTAACGCTTTCTTACAATTAACTGCATATCAATAACTATTGTGATTTTTTTAATCCTATACATTGTTTAATGTTGCTAAACAAATATTTATAAAATAAAATATAAATATTAATTTATAACATAATAGAAATATGCTTTATCACCGTATTAATAATAAAACCCTCAGAACAATTGTGGTTGAGAACAAATAGCTGATTTGTTGTTCTAAAACATTTTATCTTCTTCCGATATGCAGCCAATCACAGCACTCCATTTCGATTGCCATTGTATGAAATTCTTAGTCCAGCCCCTTTCCTTAGTCCAGCCCCTTTTCGTGGGTTTCAAACTCGCCTATAAAATGAATCCACTTTCTAATTTCAAAACAGTTACCTGCCGTCTGTGACATAGTCAGCTCTAGATAATTTATTTAAGTCTATAAGACCGAAGTTATTCCTTTCAAAATGCCCACATTTGAAGTTATCTGTAAGTAAATGTTTCACAGAGTTTATAGTTTTTTCCAATTAATGTATACTTGTTTTTGAAAGAATACACGTTTATTTAATTCATCTACTACAGCTAACTTACGCCAGCATTGTATATTTTAAATTTTTGAAGTCGTCTACCTAGTCATATTTGGCTGTGTTTTGTTTTCCATAATATCAATTATATTAATACTAATTACTAACCAATTTACTTTGTTGTTTTTGAATATTAGTGCAATTCGATTTATTCACAAGTATCCTATATTTAATAATAATTTAATTATCAAAATAGCTCTTGCTCGAAACAATTTCAAACTTTGCTCGTCAGAAGATTAGGTTTCACCACCGAAAATTAGTATGTTTTTAAGAACCCTTATTTTTAATCAGTGTATAATTCTGAAACTAGGGCATATTTATGAAGAAACTTTGAACCGGGTATGGTAGTTGCAGGATCTTACCTCAGTACAAAGAACACTTGTCAAAGAACGACTGTTGGAACAATTTGAATATCGAATAATTGCCGAGGGAGGGTCTTGCCATTGTATGGGACTCAGAGAAGCTCAGATTTAACTGCTTGCAATTATATCTAGTGAGGTTAATTCATTTAATTGTGAAATTATGTATACTCCTCCCCTCCTGCCAATCTGAAACAATTAAAAGAACGAATAAAGGGCCTTCTAGACGTTGTACATTTTCACATTATCGTGCGACAATTTGTTTCAGGACTGTCCACCCAGGTACACCCAACCCTCTATAAATTGAATAAAAAAAATTTGCCGTCCTATCAACTTATTATTTCATTGCGTTCATTTTGTCACGCATTAAGTTTTATAAGTCAAAGATTTGTGCACTTATTATAACAAATTATTATTCTAAATTATGGTTGAATGAGCCTCTTCTCTTCCTTTTATATCCAAGTAAAAATACCTTCTGGAGTGATCCTTATCCCTCGAAGCACCTATCCTTCAATCATTTGATATAACTAATAACAAGTGATGTAATTTTCACTATTTACAAATGCTTGTGCGACACTACTAGACTTGCCTCGCACCACGTATTCTCGTCTAAACAGATTGCTTGCCGTATACAGAAGCATTTGTGCGATATTTATATATATATAATGTTGCTGATACAAAATGTCTCGCGTCTAAAAGACATTTTACGCACGGTGTGAAATTTTTGAAAGCTAACTAAAAATATGGTAAAAATCTGCATTAGCCAAATAAAACTAAACGAAAATACGATGATTCTTGGCGAATTTAATTTTGTACTCGCTTCTTTTGACTCCTACTGTATACTGTGTATAGGTCTTCCATGAAGCTTATTATTATTATTTTATTCTTTGATTTAGTTTATCTTAAATATCTTCAATCAAGGATATAAATAACTGCTTCAAATTATCTTAATCACCATCCAGAGTGAATTACTTTATCTAACTCTCCCCTATCTTTTCCAGGTGCTCCATTCACCACCGCTATAAAGAAGATAATGGACAAGCTCTCAAGCTCTTCTCTGCAGACTCTAAGATCCCATGAGGAAGCCGAAGATCTGATGGGAGAGCTGGCATCCTTTGCAGAGGATGTTAGTGAGAAAGGAGTCTGTATAGTCAGACTTGTTGGTCATCTGCTAAGACTGATGAACAGCTACGTTGTCCAGGTAAAATCCCTTATGATCTAAGTAACATAGGACATTAAGTATATAAATATTTGTTCACGTGATCTCTCAGCTGTTCCTTAACATATACGTTCTTTTTCCAGATTACAGATCCAGAAAGACTTTTTTTCTTATTGGAGATATTGAACAAGATGTGCGAAGATCTGCCAGATATCTTCAAGCCTTTCATAAATATGGATATAACACACAGCATCAGCAGAATAAATGCGAGAGCTATGACTACTGTGAGTATACTGATCTTATAGAATTAAAAGCTTTGAATTATAATTTGTTTCAAAGAGTTTTCATATTTAAATTATTTTAAGTCTAATGGTGCATATCACATAATATATATTATACATATATCATCAAATAGATTACTTACTTATAAAGCTCATTTGTACTGAAATGTATACCACTTTTGATGTTACATTGTTCTTACTTACTAAATAAGATGTGAATGTATTTTGTAAGCTTTACTTCATTAATTGTATATTCGATGTATATTTCTTAACAGATAATATTTTTACTCTTTTAGTCTTATTCACTCTATCTATTTATTTCAGATAAAAAGAAGAAATTCCTATGATCTAATCAAATATTATAAATTAGATCAGTTAAATGAAAATAATGAAAATGAACCTGAAAAAACAGAAGAATTCCAGGAGCATTTGAAAAACAGAACGTCGAAATGTGATTACTGCAGAGGGAAAGTTGAAAGCGATAATAGCAAAAATGATCTGACATTAAATACGAAGAAAAGAAGATTATCTAAATCTCTAGATGACTCTAATTTTTTCTCGGGAGTGTCAATTTCCGGCACAGCTGCGAATTCAGAAGCCGTAAATGATCCCGATGACTACCTAAAACAAGTCAAAAAATCTAGTAGAGTATCATCTAATTACTCTGTGTCAGGTCGTGCGTCAGGAATAAAAGTCCCTTCTAATGGAAAAAGTATCGTTCTTTTAAATGCATTGCCGGCGTCTCACCACCAGAAGAAACGAGGAAGACCTCGTTACTAGTTAGGACTCTTTACGGGCCTTTGCGGCAAGTACGGATTACTTTTCTCGCTGACTCACCTGTTAGATTCGAAACTTGTAAATATCTATTCAGCTGTTGGAACATATAGTGAATATTGATATTAGATTTTGATAATCACTAAATTCTCAAATGTTTCACCAATAATGACCAGATTGACTTATTTTTTATTTTCAGTTGATTTCTATATCAGTTTTCCACGGGGCTTTTTATTCTTATATAGTGAAATAGGTTAATATAATTATTACCCAGTTGTAATTAAATAGAGAAGAATTATACTATATTACCGTTTTTTAGTTTTATATTAATCAATTTCCATGTTCTGTCAACATTTTTATTTAAATAAATAATGTGCTCCCAATTAAGCTTTCTTTCATTTTTCTAATAATCATGAACCTTAATGTCTTATTAGTATCTAGGAAAAGCTAAATCCCTGCAAACATTATTATTGTTACAATTCAAAGAGCAAAATCTATACTTTTATATTTCAAACTGTTCACTCCAACATTAATTTTTTAATTTTAATGCTATCGACAACGGTGTGATGAATTTCGCCAATAGTGTACCACTCACTAAGATTTCCCCATCCAACTTTTCCATTCTTTCATATTAAATAACCAGTTAAGATCTAGAGTTTTATGTCTCATATATACAAAAATAAAACAAGAAATTTAATGTCCAACACATATATTTGTTTTAGTGGTAACTTAAGACTACTGTGATATTTTCACCACTAAAATTTGCTCACAAAGTGGAAATGTTGAAGTTCTTTTTTAAAGTAGGAGGGTCAAACAGCACTTAATAAAAACTGGATAACTTCTTTGACGGCTGACGGCTCTCAAATATATATATATTTTTGCATATTACTTTCAAGACAGACTAAATCATGTAACTATTTAAAATTGAGATAATTCATTTTGAGAAATACACTAATACATTCTTATTGAGAAAGCATAAAATATAGTTAAATTTCGTTCTTTTGTTTTGTTTGTAGACTTCAATTCACAATGCACAAAAAAATGTTCAATTTTAACTAGGATTAAGCTCACAGGGCCTCAATGTTTCCTATATCTACTTTCATGTATATATTTGTAATTAAACGTGAAATTATCCCATGTATCACGTCCAAAGTAAGTGAACATTTTGATCATAAATAAATAAATAAGATAAATTAATTTTCCAGAATAAAATTCGTTAGCTCTGAAGTTAAAATTTATCATCCCACTTGACAAATAATCAACAGTATGGAGAGTCTCGTAAAACTCCAATCAAAAAAGTAATTAATATAAATGATTTCTCAAAGTATTTTTGATATATCATGTGAATGATACAATGTAGGCTGTAGCTGGTATCCGGTAAATTGCTACAAAACAAAGGCAAGAAAAGAACAATATTCGAATAATTCGAATAAAAAAAATTAATAATTGTTCTAATGATTAATTGGTCAAATAATTAAATGAGTGTGGTAGAAAAGGAAGAGTCAAAAAGATAGGGAGATTAGGTATAGAGTAGGGAAAATAAAAATAAACAAGTGGCACGATTAACAGAGGTCTTGCTAACATTAATCATTACTATTTAACTTTAACCAAAGGCCATATCGCTGATGTTAATTGGCAATTAAGTATAAGGGACAGGGAACAACAATCAGAAAAGAAAATAGCTTAGATTTTAATTCTCACAATATGCCGATAAATCTATACTCCGCACAACCGTAAGGTGGTATAGTCTCTACATCCTAAAAGATCACCAAAACTTACCAAAATATGGCAATACACTACACCCACAATCATAAGTCATAACTAGAGATGTGACAATATGCATCATAAAATATGCATAATTTTTTACACGATATGCAGCATATTATATGCCTATTTCTGCATATAATATGCAAAAAGTCAATGTGCTTATATGCAGAACCAAAATGCATAATGGAAATATGCATATATATGTAAAAAGTCAATGTGCATATATGCTGAACCAAAATGCATATTGGAAATATGCATTTTATAGGCCAGAAGTTATTCAATATAGTGTGCATATTACATGCTCAATGTTAATTACAGAATTTAAAATAAAGTTAATATGTATAGTGTATATAGTTATGTTTTGATTGTAATTGTACTTTGGTGGTTTGAATGGAACTTACAATAAAACGAAGGTGTAATCTCAAGTTTTTATTTTTACTGTGGAATGTTTAACGTTAGAAAACAAAATCTAACAAAGCTGTTTCAAAGTTAGACTTTTTTAATAGTATGTCAATTTTAAATATACACATTCAATTTCAAACTGGAATTGGACATTATCATTAAATGGTATTTCAGGTTTCCAACAGTGAATCTCTTTCTATTATCTATTTATCTGCTAATGTATTTTGTACTGGGAAAGAACCCGTTCTACATCACTAGAAACGAGAGGAGCGAATGTTTCTTTAAGCCAATTTAGTCTTCTAAAGTTCTAAACTATCCTACATTCATATATCACATTAAAACTAAATTAAATAGTTTTAAAATTCATTACTTAACTCATAACTTGATAATCATAAACCATCTAGTTACACCAGCGGTTCCCTTTAAATGATCCCCAACTATAAACAGCGACACTACGTCATTAAATGGTAAAATTAAACCATTTTGTGTTCAATTACTTAATAAATATATACGTTTTATAAAGTGTTGATATATGTGTATCTATTCATTTATTTATCAATTACTACTAATATTTACTAAACACCAAGTGTCATATTATTTATTAATTCATTTGTAGTTTCAATATTCCACCTAAAAACATTTTAAATTTGAATAATTAGTTTGATAAAATATACTTGGGTCCACAGTTAAAATCGTTTTCTATGCCGGAGTCCAGAAGAAAACGGCATAGATAAGACATTTACATGTTAAAAATTGACCAAGAAGTGCATATTCCTCGGTTAGCATATATGCACACGTTCATATTATATGCTCTTGAAATAATAATTTCAGTAATTGGCTTCCTTCTTGGAAATCTTCCTTCTTGGAAGATATTCTTGGAAAAGAATATTTTCACTTAGGTATTTATTTAATTTATGGATTAACTAATTGAATACAGATTATTGATATATTATAATTTATAACTAATTATTTTATTTCTTTGTAGGTACCACTATCACAGTTTCTGGCAATATGGTTTACTAAGAAGTTACAATTCTAGAGACATGTCCTCTTCAATTAATTGTGAGTACTATATAGTATATAGCATGAAACGCGTGCACTAAAACTATAGCTGCACTGACACCACTAGATTCACTTCATAGTCGAAAATATGAAGAAATTTAAGATTAATGACGAAATTAATTGCTCGATTGTATGAATTTGCTCCAGCTTAAAGTAAAGAACCAATTACAAAAGACTTTGTACTAGTTGTCACACAGGAAAGTAAACTTCGCTACCACCAATCGATTGTAGTGGTCAATAATTTTGCAAAAAGAGACAAATGCACTGTTGAGTGTTGACTGCATTAATATATGGAAGAGGAAGATGAGGAAGGAGGTGATGGTAAATGAAACCTGCGAGCCATTTTTAACTAAAAATTGAAAACTTTGCAATTGAAAAGTACAACCATAGCGTTATAGAATAAATAAAAAATATCTATTGAAAAATAATGAGAGCTTATAAAATATAGATATATTGAGCCTCCATAACATGTAAACAAGTTGTCCAGGAATTAATTTACGTTTAATTACATTAAGCCCTTTCTAAATTATGTGCTATTTGATATTTTAATAAAATGATTGACGTTGGTTTAGTTTCTTTCATTTCATATCAGTACAAAGGGGCAAATTATTGTGGAAATTCCTAGATTTAAGTAATGTGTCCTGTAATTAAAGTTTTAATATTAGGAGATCTTTTATACAAAGTTATTTGTTCAAGTTAAACTACTTGGTGTGTAGTAATGTGACAATTGAGTTTTGGAGTCAAGTGAATAGCGGCGATACATGGCCAGTGATCCCTCTTATTTTGGATGTCTTATTCCATTGGCACTCCTTCAATATTCTCTCTTCCTTTGGATGACTTATTACAAAGCTATCCCTTCATTATTCCCCCTTCCTTTAGAAGTCTTATTCCATAGGTTTTCCTTAATTATTTCCTCCATTTATGGATGACTCATTCCATTTGTGAAGGCCAATATGTTATATTTATTTCTTATTCATTATTAAATAATTTTCTAGTTTCTTGTCTTTCCCGCAGTTGGTGATAACGTATACACATTATATTAAGTTACCCAAAACTACTTCTGAGGAACATTAATATTATAATTTTTTCATCCTACTGTTCATCATGGAATCACTTTCTCGTAAGTTTGTTAGAAATTATATTTATTTTACTCTAGGTAGTTTAGGTCGTTCATTAAGAAGTTGAAATTAGCATATCCAATTTATTCATTCTTTATTAAATGCTAATCTTATTAAGTGCTCTTTCTAATTTTTAAATTCTAATTGAATCCAGTAATAATAGTTAGTGTAAAATTATTAGCGGTATACTAGGCTTAGCCGACCAAACTTTCTTAAGATTTAAATTCTAAATTAAAAACTTCCTGTGTAATCTAGATAGGCTGTGAATGTTTAAAAATTTGAGAACAGTGCATATAGTCTTTAAATTAATTTTTTTTACCTAGTCTAATATTTCCTTGTCAATAATTTTCACTTTGTTTACACGTGTTAAATTAGTGATCAACCAATTTCCTATATGAATTTAAATGTTTATTCTTCATGATATCTACACTAAATCTTTGACTTTAAAAACTAAATCTTCCTGTGAATTAAAAACTAAATTTTTGCGAATCAAAAACTAAATCTTTGCGAATTAAAAACTAAATCTTTGCGAATTAAAAACTAAATCTTTGCGAATTAAAAACTAAATCTTTGCGAATTAAAAACTAAATCTTTGTTAATTTAGAAACCATTAAAATGTACTGTTATGATCTTTTAGGGTTTTCATTATTCTGGTATTTGTGTATTTGTTATTAAAATAGATTTTGATGTTAGTTTTTCCCTCTTTACAGGGACGTTGATTATTTACGGAATAAAGCTGTAAATTCTCCCTAGAGTATCTTTATCCTTCCGTAACAGTCCGAGAAATACTGTGGTGGAAGGTTGGATTTTGGATAAAGTCCGTCTTAGTCAAAACTTCAATTAACCAAGAGGCTAACATTATCTACTTATAATGGAAAGCAAATCCGTTCGTAGCAGGATTCCAACTCTTAAAATGCTTGAAGACCAAAACGAACAGTTATTTAGTGTTCTCTTGAACATTATCTCTGCGTCATCTGGAGTGTTTAGTTCTGGCAATTCAAGTCTTATTCGCAACTTCATAGTTAAAGTGAAAGCTGAATCTAAAAAAATACGAAGAATCCAATAAGCAGTTGTCCACTGCTTACACAAGTCGAGGCTCACCAGCAGCAGCCGCTATTGAGAGAGGAAGGCGAATTAATCTTGTCCACAAAGACTGTCGTGAGACCGTCATTGGACTGAATGGAGTTCTAGCACGTTTAGATGAGGAAGTAGAATCCAGCCTCAGCTTCATACTTGTTGAAATTTTAGTTAAATGTATTACACACTCGTTATATATTTAATATTAACTTCCTGTTAGACTAGCTCAGCTATATTAAATTACCTATTGTTTCAATAACCATGTATTACTTTTAATGAGAAACGGACATAAGGTCTAAAGTCGATCACACTTCCGTCGAGGGTTAAATACCCTGTCTTGTAGTTTCTGAAAGCAGTCTGTCTTGAACATTACTCAGTGAGAGATGAGTTCCACTCATCTCTCCATAGACTTCTAATTGTATAACATATTTACTCTTTAAATAAACTCTATGTCTTAACGTTGTTAACCCACTGTTATTTAACCTAATTCTAACAGGTTATGGGCCCAGTGAACGATAAGAGTTTATAAATCAAATTATGTTTAAACAAATTAGAAGTTTATAATAGTAATAAAAACGAAGTGCTGTGAAAAAAGTGTTAACCTATATGAAACATATCACTCAAAACGCTTGCGTAAGCATATCGTGTTCACGCGCTAATGAGGTCAATTATAATGATTGCTCTAGCGAAAAATGCACTTGTGTTATAATATAATGATTTAGTATTTTTGCGGAAGAGGTGTCAAGAGAGGTCACAAATTACCTTTAAATCTGTGACCTTATCCTTTGGTAAACAGTCTTTCAACAAAAGGTTCTTGCGAACTAAGACTTGTGTTACTGTTCCAATTAAATATTAAAAATTATATTCAGTGAAGTTATTCTTATGAATTAGAATAATGTTAAAACATCAATTCAGTTAAACAGTAAATCAAGTTAACTGCTTTGGTTGTTTATGTTTGTTAAAGTATTGAATGATAGTAAATACTTTCAACAAAAGGCTCTTGCGAACTAAGACTTCTGTTTTTGTTTCAATTGAATATTAATAATTATATTCAGTTATTCTTATGAATTAGAATAATGTTAAAACATCAATTCAGTTAAACAGTAAATCAAGTTAACTGCTTTGGTTGTTTATGTTTGTTAAAGTATTGAATGATAGTAAATACTTTCAACAAAAGGCTCTTGCGAACTAAGACTTCTGTTTTTGTTTCAATTGAATATTAATAATTATATTCAGTTATTCTTATGAATTAGAATAATGTTAAAACATCAATTCAGTTAAACAGTAAACTGCTTTGGTTGTTTATGTTTGTTAAAGTATTGAATGATAGTAAATACTTTCAACAAAAGGTTCTTGCGAACTAAGACTTCTGTTTTTGTTTCAATTGAATATTAATAATTATATTCAGTGAATTTATTCTTATGAATTAGAATAATTTTAAAACATCAATTCAGTCAAGCAGTAAATCAATTTAACTGGTTTGGTTGTTTATGTTTGTTAAGTATTGAAAGATAATAAATACGTTAAAAACATGACTTCAAATAAGTTACAGGGGATTGTTCCCCTAGACGGAAATAATTACCCTACATGGAGGATACAAATGAAGATGTACCTCTTACGAGAGAAACTGATGGATTTTGCGGATGGATCTAAAACAGTTCCAATTGATTCAGCTTCAACTGAGGAGTAGTGGAGGTTCAAGGTATTGATTACACATGGTATTGTTGCAAGGCTATAATTAGGACGTGGTAATGTTGCATGGCTATAATTAGCATATTCGCGTGGGGTGATCGAGGGGTGAGATTGACAGGTGGTGAGATTGATGAGTGAAAAGGATGGTTTTTATATAATTCTGTGTTAAATTGTTACATAGAAAAAAGGATAGTTTGACAGGTGTAATAAATGTGTTGATGAAATATATATATGAAAGTTTGGTGTAATATCTAAGATGTGTAATTGTGAATTTATTTGTTATATAGAAAAAAAAAGGAGTGTGTGACAGATGAGTAATGATTTATTTGAAAAGGGTAGTAATATATTTTTTCCAATCGTTATGATTTCAATGTGATATACATAGAATTAGTATTAATTAAATAAATAGAAATGAAATAGAAGTGTTTAGTATATGGAGCCAACACAAATTGACATAGTTCACCCAATTAAATTTTCTTTCTAAACGCACCATATAGAAAACGATAGAATGAGCAGAGGTGGGGGTACACTGTTCTAAAAAAAAATTCAAATGTTATTATTATAATATAGACGGGTTGAAAAGGCTAGTAATTTATTTTTTTTCCATTCGTTATGATTTCAATCTGTTATACATAGAATTAGTATTAATAAAATTTTCTTTCTAATTGTACCATATAGAAAACGATAGAATACACAGAGGATGGGTGTACTGTTCTAAAAATATTTTTAAATAAAGTTTATATGAAATAATATTATTTAAGATATAATGTAGGCTTCTTCAGTCCATCCTTCCATCTTCTTAGAGTCCAAGAGGTGCTGTGCAGAGTAGATTCAATAAAATAATACACACCTCCTATGTTCGCCAATTTGACTTTAAACAAGTTAGCGAACAGAGAAGGCGAATATATTTTATTATTTTCTCACAGAAGATCCAGCTACTTAATGCTAAAGAAATTTTCTAAATCAACTTAAAAGTATATTACATTAAAAAGACATTTTCTATATATATATTACAATGAATTCACCAACACTGAAAATCAACTTAAAAGTATATTACATTAAAAAGACATTTTCTATATATATATTACAATGAATTCTCTAACACTGAATATTAATACATTAATTTAAAAAAAAGAAATTGAACATTTTAAAAGTAAATGTGTTTAATTCTATAGAAAAATTCACTTATTAAATCATTCAGGTGGACCATGCATTAAATCGTTCAGGTAGAGCCCACTTCATCAACATGTCCAGCTTGATCTTCTTACACTTTTGCATTGCATATCTTCTGATGACATCTTCTAGATATTCATCACTGATCTCATCTTCGTCTTTCTTCACTTTCTTCCTCTTCTCTCCAACCACCATGACCTCTTCAGAAAGATTTTCATTTTCCTTCCCTAAATCAATAGGAATGGCTTTCCTTGGTCTCCGAGGTACAGTAGCTCTTTTTCGTTTAACAGGTGGTGGGTTTTTGTTTTGAGTAATATTATTATTTGCAGGAGTAATTTTGATTCGCTTAGGAACAGTTACTCCAGTAATGTTTGGTGTTGAAGACATGTTTGAACATGAAGGAACTAGAATATGATAAAATAATACCCATTAAAATTTATATCATTTTTTTTTATTTGATTCGAGATAACACTATCAACTGAATGTTGCATTCGCTATTCGAGAGGATTGAAATAATTAATATAAAATATACACACACACACCTGGTCCAAGTTGTGTTAAAATCCCATAATCATCTGGTAATGTTCCATTTTCAAAGGCTTCTTTCAAAGTCACCAGAGACTCAGTTGCAACTCTCCCCATCTCCTCTGCACTCAAATGTAAATAATGCTTTTGTGATTCTATAAAAAAAATATAATTTAATCACACACCACACATCCAATCAGTTTATTTGATCAAATAAATTTATTCATTTAAATAATGATAAAAAGATAAACTCACCAATTTCCTTTCTCTGTCTGTTGACATCACTTTCCTCAAAATCAAACGGTGGTACATTAGAACAAATTTCTTGTAATTCACACTGACTAAGATTTTCTTCCATTTTATCACTCACTCGCAGATAAACACACTATCAACACTTCGAGTAGAAAGCTATCTCCAAACTGAATGATTTTTACAATTTTCTAAAGTCATTTATACCCAACAATGGATTAGGCTTGGGTGCCCATGAGCTTTTTTACCCCCAACTGAGCTATTCTGTTACCTAAAATAATACATCTCCTCACGAACAACATCCCACATAAAAACTTCTTCGGAAATATCATGCTAACTTAAAAATATTATAGTTACATTATACACCATACAATTGTGATTACATCCCCCTCAGAAAATTTCCCACTTAATTTTTTTTTTTCTAGGATTCACCCCACCTCCTGTTATCACCTTTTTGTTTTGAATATATCCCTTATCTATAGGTATGATATCAAGTATATCTTGTACACCAGGTACAACTCTTGATCGCTTCACCAGTAAACTTCGTAACAAATCCTCAATTCTGAGAAAATTTGTGAAATTTTTATGTTTAATGAATCCATATTTCGATATTGTAATATATTGTAATAAATGTTGTAATAATGATTTTCCTTCCTCGCGATATTTATCAGGTAATGTATTAATTATTGTTGCTATATCTTCATCAGACACACCTTCACTCTCACCCTTGTCAAATTGTATTCCATCATTTCTCGAATCACGCATTCTCTCATTTCTTACACTCTCCTCATCCCCCATCGAATGCATTTTCTCATATTTCTCAGGGGATTCTTTCTCAATTTTCTTTTTCTGAGATAATAACTGCAATTTCAACTCGTCAGGTAAATGTTCATCTTTTACAATTTGTTTTTTTTCCAAATCACCTTCATCTTCTTCTTCAGATATTTTTTTTTCACATAATTTGATCATATTCTTATATTCCTGTGCATTAATTAGATAAAAGAATTTCATTTTGTAATATTGGGAGCAATGTATTCAATATGTGCAGGCCTTGCAATCCCACCCAGAGCTTTCGTTTTTCACTAGCCTTTATTGCACGAGAGGATAATTTACGTAATATTTTGCTCACTCTTTTTAAAATAGTTTTAACTCTATTTTTTATTTTCAAATTCCCATTCAAGATATTTATACAAGCTTCACTCAACAATTTTAACTCATTCAATTTGATTGACTTTATATAGCCAACTCGCTCCCTATTAGTTTTTGTTATCAATTTTTTCACAAGAGTTGAAAGTCTTTTTACTCCAATTTGTTTATCCATCGGTTTTTTGAAAAAGGATAGTCTACGTACCGTATAAGGTATCTTTTAATTCCACGTTTTTTATGTGTTTTAACAATTTCGACCCTATATATTCCTGTATTCTCAACGGGGATTAATTCTGATTTATAGAATTTCCCCTCTATTCTCTTATTTTCCAAATCAACCAGTGAGTAAGTAATGGGATGAGTTTCATTTACGCCATCTATTTTAAATATCTCTTTAGTGTTTCTGAGAAAACTTTCCTTGAAAAACTTGTGTTGTGTGGTCCCAGCCGCCACTAAACGCACGTGTGTGCCCACACTTAACGTGTTAGATAATGAATCATAATTTATTTTGCTTCGATTCTTATATATACTTTTAAATGCATTTACTATTTCACTCCACGCAGTGGTTAAATGAACATCAGTAGGGGTTTTATAATCCAACCCTCTATGCTTAGAATGGTTATATGTATCCACTAAAATAGGTAGCACATCAATGTATCTCTCAGTATTAAATTCTGTAATATATCGCATTATTTTCATCTTCAAAGTTCTTATCACCCTTTCAGCAAGTGAAACCTTAATCTCTCGATTGAAAGTGTTATATCGACATATTTTATTTTTATTTAATAATTCATTAAGTGCATTCGATTTAAACTCTATTCCTTCATCTGTGAGCATTTTTGAATATTTATATATTGAATTTGAAAAAAAATCTCTCATTTTAGGTACTATATCTTTACTTTTCAATGATTTTACCATATAAACTGATAAATATCTACTAAATATATCAATGAAAATCAACATATACCCACAATCATCATTTTGTTTTTCATATCTCCTCAAATACGCTATATCAGAACAAACAATTTTTCCAGGTCCAGAAGCAATGAATGGACGTCTTTTAAATTTTTTTCTTGTTATTTTATGAAGTGTGTATGAATCTTTAGAATTCAAATACTTTACGGGATCTTCAACCCCTGCTTGTTTTAATTTTGAGATAGACCCCAACCCAGCAGGATGAGACAAATCTCTATAAATGTTTTCAGGGTCTATATCTGTATACATGTCTCTAAACTTTCACCAAAAATGTTTGTTCGGATAAGTAATTTTGAATCTGGATCTTTGGTAAAATCTATCAATAAATAACGATATTTTTCTTTCAATACAATCAACTTATACAACTTTAAAAACATATCTCGTTTTTCCTGTGGTAGAAAAGTGGTTGAAAAGTGAAGCACCTGTCTACTATCCCTCATTCGCAAGAGAACTATATGAGTTGAATTTAATGAAATGCAACGGAATTCTTTGCTCGGAAGAAAAATATTTTGTGTTAAAAGTATAGCTGAAACCTTCTTATGCCTTCCTTTAACGAACACTTCCGCCGCGAGTTTTAATTTCTTTATATCATAGATGATATCATCATAAATTATCAATATCGGTGATAATCCATCGTGATCTAATTCAACATTAAATCCATCATCTCTAATAACACCTGCATCTTCCACACACTCTAATTCAGAACCAACCACTATAATCTTATCAAATTTATGTTTGTAGAGTTGAATTAACTTCGATGTAAAATAACTCTTTCCACTACCTGAAAACCCACCAATTAAAACCCTAGCGCATTGATTAAAAATATCAACTTCATCAGACTGAATCCTATCCATTACTACACTAGTGATAACAACACCCATCTATTTTATATGATAATGAAACATTACAATTAGAACATTACAATTTATTGAAAACTTATTATTATACATAATCAATCTCTATTAACTAACACTTCATCAACTTTGATATTCAACTTGTCATGTAACTCCCTCATCCATGATATTTCTTTTCCTGTTTGAATGAGCTCAGAAGTGATAGACTCTATTTTTCCCTCTATCGTAGAGATCTGTGTATTGAGTGTAGACACCACATCCACACGTTCACGAAGATGAAACAGATGTTCACATATTTTCTCAACTTGAATTGTAATGTTCTTTTCATTCCTCTTCATTGTCTCCTGAATTTTGTTAAATTTAATATTAAACTCTGATTCAATGTCTCTAAAATCACGTTCAACGACTGCAATGGTTGCACGTTTATTAATCCCATTCTTCATATACTCTACTTCACCATTGAGTTTCTCTTCTAATTCTTGCAATCTTGAATATTCTATCTGGGATTGAGAAATCAACTGTCGAATATCATCAACCTCATTATTGATTTGATCAATAGCTTCATTCATCTTGATTTCAATCCCTTCATATTTATGTAGTGATTTATATCCATTACTCTTTTCAATTGTATCGATGAGTTTCTTAAGCACCTTAACACCAGTGAATAAAAAACTCTCCAACACTTTAATAATACATTCATTTTCATTACTCTGGACATCCATCCTTCAATGTATCTATTCAATGACTGATTGAATATTATTGAAGCAAATCTATTTATTGCATGTATTTGAACATGTACAGACAGCCAAACATTTTTTATTGTACATTAAGGATGGACAGAAACTTATCCCACATCTATCTACACCAATCTCTGCGAGAATTCTTTCAACTATTCTATCATTGCTTCTAAAATTGTCTGAAAAATGGGATAGTATTCTTTTCATACTATATTCTTTATTTAGATAGAATGCAAAATAAAGGCAATAAAGACCACACACTAGTGAATCATTTGATTGCAGCTGAGTTTTCACAAAACTTTTCACATTAAACTTCATGTAACATTTAAAAATATTTCCACCATAAAAAATAGGTTTTTTTGCATAACTATCAACAAATATTACATTATCATTAATATCAAAGTAAAACATCACCCAATGACCCAAAATATTCGGGTTAGAAATAACATTAACTATGTATATCCCTCTGTTTTTTATTTGCAAACTGTCGTTTGTGAATATCCCCTGAAATCTACCTCCAATTTTCAAAAATACGGATTCTAATTGTTTTGAATTCATATTAAATTATTGGTTCTAACTGATTTCCGTGAATCTATTTGTACGATACCATTAATTACACCCACAACGAAAATAACCACATTCTCTGTAAGATTAACAGAAAGTTGTGCAGAGAGTCTCATATTACCTCTACGCTCTAACGAGAGAACCTCACTTGAATTAGTGGATCTCAAGTCGAATGTGAAAATGCTTTTACCACTTTTGAAATTTTCATATGTCAACAAATGATCTTTTCCCATTAAATTCTCCAAGGTGTGATTGAAGAATCGTGCTGGTTGTGATGGAATAGATCCCGTGATAGAACTTGTAACGTTCCCATCAACCTCCAATCGCAGGGAGTTTATGTTGCAATGATCAAAATACCCAGAATTCTTCTTTAAATTCCCATTCAAGGCATCTTGAGACATCATGAATACAATAACTTGATGTGGTATAATACCATTAAAAATATTGTCTAACACGATATTACTGCTCCCTTGTGGTATAATACTATTCTTTATCACAGGACGTGAGTATAAATATTCCACAAAACTATTTTCCAAGGTTAAATTTTGTGAAAGGCTCATGAGAGCTGAAGGTTGTGGGATTATCTTCTTCATCCATATTTTAGCCATAGTAATCTTATACTTGAAATTTTCATCAGTGTTTGTACCCAAAACAACTGCATTGCTAGCAAGATCAAATCTTATCCTCATATCAACACCATTAAGAAGGTAAAAACCTGAATCTGCTAATTCTATGTTCAATGGTGCTATTGTATGAATTCCTGTTACGCAATCAGCTTGGATGCTTTTTTCATCGTTTTTTAAAGAGGCGAGAGTGAAATTATTTGCGATATACGTATGTGGGATTTTGTTATCAAGAGCTTTATAATACATATTCCGACCATGACTACTCATTTCATCCTTCGATAGACTTAAATGGTGTTTTACAACAGTCCACAATCCAAAGAATGCATTTGATTCACATTGAACACTATTCAAAAAAATAGAACTCTTTGCTAATATTCGATGAGCGAATCCATCAACTAGAGTGACATTATCCGTAGCTTCTATCGCTGCTCCATCTGCCTTTGTAATCGAAACCTTCAATTCTATTGATAATGTATCCAAATCAATAAATTCTTGATCACTACCGTTAATATTGAATTCAATGTAATTATCTGTTATTGCTTCACTATTAATATTCACATTGGATGGTAAAATATCCCTTTCATATCGTGATGAAATACCAGCCTCTAACTTATATATCCTTTTATCATTTGGAAATAAATTCGAGATGGCATTGTGATACCTCGTTGTTGGAACTGATAAAGATCCCATGTCCTGACTTGTGTCCGTCTATTGTGGTACTATGCCCAAATCAGATAGGGTGGGTATTATATATAAATTAACCGTTAACATATTCACAACTGGAACTTATTTGTATTGAAAATATCTTTTTTTCTTTTGCATTTTTTCTGGTTATTTTTCCTCTTTACAATTTGTTTCTTTGAACTAGTTTTTTTCTTCTTATTTCCCCCTCCTCTAGCTTTTTTAGCAACACGTCGCCCCATGTTAACTGCTGTCTCCAACCCTCGTTCTTTTAACACACGTTTAATATTTCTTCCCTGACCAACATCATCAGCTACATTTTTTGCAAAATTACCAACTTCAGGGAGAATTATACTCTTGATAAATGGAAGTGCATAACGAGCAAATCTCCCAACAAAAGATAATAAAGACCCTCCTCTGTTGTGGTAAACTCGGATATCAGATAACCCTCCACCCCTTTTAGAAAAAAGGGTGTTGAAATCTTGTACAGACGGGGGTATATAAACCACTCGCATGCTTGAACTTTTATAAATGAGCTAAATATATAATTACACTAGTTTATATATAATTATTTGAGTTTAAAATGTAAAACACACAAAACATCTACATCTTCATCAAACAGAATCTCATTTCCATTCTGATCTGTAATTTTTATCGAAATATCTTCTATTAAAGTATTCTTTACCCCTTTGTAATTAAGTTGCGGGACGAATTTCCCTCTTGCTATATCGGTAGGGATTACATCTATGATGTTGATAGATTTATCTCCTAAATGTGATGGATGAACAATATCAGTATAAACAAAAAAACACTCTATTTTCCTTGGAATTTTAACTGGATTAATAATTAACGGGACGGTAGATTGTTCAGTACCCACCCCCAGGAACCTGGCCATATGGTCTGAGAACTCCCAAAACAACTCACTTGACTCATCCACTATTGTATGGTCAAGTTTTCCCAGTGTAATATAACAATCATTTGTTTTAAATCTAAAAATTGGTTTCTGTGATCTTTTGGAAATATTTCTTATGATTAAGAAGGAAACAAAATCATTATTTAATTGTTGTATTGCCTTAAATATGGACACTCCCGTAATATTTACACTGCATAGATATTTTGAAGTGTAGAGTTTTTCAACTAATCCTTTATCATTGAAGGTTTTAATGTGAATATTTATAAAGAAATTAGGATCATATTTTTTTATGCAATGATACTCGGGTGAGAAAGCAATATTAGACAAAGCCACCACATAATCATCGTTCAAAAGTAAATTAGGTAATATTTTATTCGTGAATTGAGAAGCTTTATTATTTCTATAAATATTTTTATTCTCTTTACTAGACAAATATATATTAAAGTCTTCACCCATCATCTTGAAGACCAATACTGAATAGGATATTCACGAACATGAGGTTTTATTGAAACAAGAGAGAGATAGTCACAAATATTTATTCATACTAATATTTTTTTTTACATAATTACATACATTGATTAATTCATTCACTCTAGTCCAAAATGCACCCTTCCTGGTTTAGATCTTCTCGCCGTTAAATCTAGAGTGTGTTCGATATGTAGGTTATGTTTAGCGTGTTGAATATCTGTTCGTTTTTTACAAGGTTGAGGAATGTTATAATCACAATCAGGTATATCAGGATGGCCGAAAGCGATTGATTTTGTGTTATCAAGCCAATACCTTTTTGTGTCAAGTTTAGATAGCGCTCGCTTTGTGTTAGTAACTGTAAATAGTTTATAATCTTTTTTTCTAATGTTTACACATTCGACAGTTTTATAATTACATTCAATGTTTTTATGTATTTTCACGTAAAGATCATGTCTCATTTCATGTTGTTTACATTTATTGATTCCTTTAGCAGTTTGTTTTGTTTCATTGTCGGATGTAAGAATGGAATAGCATTTCGGTTGCAATATGCAAATTTCAGAGACTTCAGAGTTTGCAAGCTCTGATTTCAATTTCCCCAACTGTGATTTATGTCTATCTGAGTGTAATTTATGGTTTGGTGGATAATTACTTAAATCTAAATGTTCTTTTAAGGACTCATCATTAAAGTGATCGGAGATCAAGAATGAGTTGGATCTTATAAAATAAGAATCTGTATCGGTATACATTAAATTGATTTTATCATTAAATCTTTTCTTTAAAACATTATAGAAAAAATTGTACATGTAATATTTACTATGTTGGAGAATATACCACCCAATATAAATTGGTGTGTTCATTTTGATATTATCTGAAAACAATTTAATAATTACTGAGTTTTCGGAAAGAGGGATGACCTCTTTTAATAATGGATTTCCTATATACCTCTCGAACATTGGTAATGAAGTGATTAATTTCGTATCAATCTGATTCTTACGTGCATTAAAGAGCATTTTTCCGAATACTGAATTATTCATAAGCTTCCAAATACCACTTTCATATGAATTCTTTGAGTTTTTTCTAAGATTTATATTTTTGTTTATATAGCTACGGAAACACGACTCTTGTTTGAATTCAAATATTTTATGAATTCTTATAATTTTAATGCCTAACTTTAGATAGAGTTGAAGCAATTTAATTGAAATAAGATATTCTTTTTGCGGGAAATGTGTTGCTGTGAGTTTTTTCGTGATATAAGACTCTGACAAGTTGAGATTCTCAAATAGTTCCTTTGTGAAGGGTGATAAGTGATTAAAATCTGGTTTGAAATGATTTATCCCTAATGGAAGTTCATCAGTAGCTTTTTTAACATCATCAGGAATTTCAAAATCAATCAATAGACAATATGTGTGATCGCCATCAACATCAATGTTAGGAATGTCAAATTTTTCTATTTCATTTTGTGTGAGTTCACGCTTTTCTCCAATAGGTAGCTTATCATTCATTACTGTAGCGTATAAGCTATTAAAATCAAGAAATAACCCTTCTGATATTTCCTCATTAGGATCAAAGTTGCATAGTGATGGATTGTTAAATTTTTTATACCCCTCATTAGCTATTGTTAAACCACCCCGTATATTGGATTCGAAAAGTGATAAATCTTCAACGTTGTAAAGTAAATCGAAACTTCTTTTTGAGTTAAAAAGAGCTGAGCTGGCAGCCAATGAGGGTAGAGTTATGAATTGACATGCATCCAACTCATGTTCTTTAAAAACTACATTGCGAAATTTCAAAAAGACTTCTGCAAGTAGAAAAACATCACATTGAAGATATAGTTTCATATAATCTTCAATGGTTTTACAGTTTGCTTCATTGTAAACTAATTGTGCAAAATTATAATCTTCTTCAGAAACATTAGAATCTTTTAATGCACTGAAGAAGTATTTATGTTCAGGTAATTCAGATTCTTGAAGTTTAGAGAAAGAGTCAATATATTCATATGGAAATATCCCCTTCCTCAGTGATAATTGAATCACATTATCTGAATATCCTCTTTTAACTAACTCTGTCTTGAATAGATTAAAATCATGTCCTGACTTCTTCAAATCTTCTGTAAGATGATCAAGACTCCTTGGAAGAAAGCTACAGCTATCAATAAAACGAAGTGTTACTTTATCACCTGTGTCTGCGCTACCCCCATATTCTACTGAAATTTGAATGATGTTTTGACCTGCTTTGCTAATGATGTTTGTTGTATAATCCCTATTAGATAACCCGTTTAGAATGAATGAGCTATCATATTTTGAAAAGTTGTGTGCAAGTATAGGGAGTTCATATCTTTTAGTTGTAATACTTGAATTGCAGCTAAAACAGAGTGTTGCTATATAATTCCCTTTTATGACTTTACCATCCCTTTTGATAACCTGCTTATCCCATTCGTGATGACGGTGCTTATCTCTTCCATCTGGGTGAATGAACTTATTATTACAAAACGCACAATTAGTGGCTGTATTATGTGTTTTCCAATCATTTTCACCCATTACTATATTTTTATTCCATGTGGATTTATAGATCCCTACCAACTTTTTATAATCATTTAAAATATTATCAATTAATCTACCAGCATCATTTGTTGTTTCAATTCCTGAGGAAACAACATTATCATTCTCAGAATCCACTATTATATAGGAATATGAACACATTTCATGTTCGTGTAATATATTGTTATGTTGATGTTTTTGTAATATTGACTCGCAGTCGTAGAAAGCTACATATTTAGCTTTTTGTGTAGCTGCAAGTGCTCTAAACTTGTACTTCTCTTCCTCATCGGGTAATTTAATATTTTGTAAGTAATTATACTGTCTGCAAATGGTGATGTGTCTAGCATAATCCCCTGATATGGTATTGAGACAGAAAGTACAATAAGGGTTAAGTGGGCGTGTTTGATCTGTCTTTCTAGCATTGTGAATGAATCTTTGAATATCTGTTATTAAAACTATATGATTTTCTTCGTTTATCGTGGCAAGATATATATATGGCAAATTTGGATCATTCTCACTTTTACGTATTATTTTTATGGAACACCTATCGTCATGGTCTTTAAGTTGATATACTATTATGTTACGATTGATGGCTCTTTCTATTTTTTTGAAATCTTCAATTGTAACTGTTCCATCATTTATAGGTGGAAATGAAAAATATCTTCCTACATTTTTCTCATAGTGTTTCTTATCTGTTTTATCTCTTTTGGGAAATGTCCCATCCTCAATCATAAAGTGTGCGATGATTGAGTATTGGACGCAGTTGGTATTAGTGTTAATGTTCAATATAGAATAACGTCCTCCTAACTTTTTGGGTGTGGGTACATATTTTCCATAGCGTTTTAATGTTCTCTCAGTGTTGAAGATGGTGAGTTTGAGACTTTTTATAGAACTAAGTGTCCACCCACTACCTTTTGTCTTAGTATTATACAGATTAGTAATTAATAAATTAATCCAATGATCTACCATCTCTATCTGAATGTTGGATTTGGGAATGTGTGTATGGTGATCATAAGATTCTATCTCCCCTGTTTCTTGCAATCTTTCTAATTTTGATGTGAAAGTTACATAAATTTTATCATGAAAATTGGGAATATACCCCATTTCATGAAGAATTGCGAAAATGTTTTCATTTAAATATGATGATAAATCTTCTGGTAGTGTAAATTCTGGCAAAAATGTAATGGTTTGTGTTATCACACGATTTTGAAAAGAAGAAGCATGATTTGAGACTATATGTGATTGTATGGGAGGTTGAGGTGATGGGGTGATAGCATCTGGTATGGGAGGTTGTGGTGTGTTAACATCTGGGGATCTACCTTCATCTTCAGTAGACTCTATCCTTTTCCCCCCAGCTCCTATTTCATTAGTTGGTTGCGTTTCCTCCTCTAGATATTGAGCAATACCTGCTATTCTATCCATTTCTTCAGGAGAGTAATGATCTGAGATTTGAAAGAAAAAAAAGTTATATGATGAACAATGTAGAAAAAAAGTTATATGATGAATAATATAAAATAATAAATGTGTGTGTTAACATAAAATATTTACCAGTGTTTGAGTGGTCATCTTCGATGTTTGAAAGAATGTTTTCTAGATCACCCCAATCATCGCTTGGTTGATGAGTAGTAGATTTCATTTCTTCTTCCAATATCTGTTGTGAATTCTGAAGAGATGGAAGAATGATTTCCAGATTCTCCCAATCGAAATTTGCTGGTGGTGGGGTGGGTGAATTCATTACTTTTTGCAATAATTCCAACCCCATCTCCTTTATTTGTTCTGGTGTGTATTGATCTGTGATAAATTTATAAGAAATTAAATATGACATAATGTACTAAAGCATAAAGAATAAAATGCATCAATATTAAATTATAATCACCATTGTTTGCTTGTGCATCTTCAAATTTTGAAAGAGAGATTGATAAATCAACCCAATCAGTATTTGGGTAATGTGTTGGCGAATTCATAGCCCTTTTTAATAATTGTACACCAAACTCCTTTATTTGTTCAGGGGAGAGATGATCTGAAAAAAAAGTTACTAGATGAAATTTAAAGTAGTGTTGGTTTAAAAAAAGTGAGATTATCATCTTCAATATTTAAATTCAAATTCATGTAATTTAATCTATACAATTAGAATTATAATACTCACCAATTGTAGATTTATTCATTTCCCTTTGATTGTTTGAGATTTGTGTGATATTATTTACATCGTCATTTCTTTTTTCTGAAATTTTTCCTCTCTCTACAGGATAAGTGATAGAGATAATTAGAATAAATATAGATGTATATATTTATTTATCACGGATAATTCAAGTAAACTTACCACTCCCCAATTTACATTTTTTTTCAAGGGATGGGGATGATTCAAAATTTTGTTCTGTAATAAAATAAAATTCGATAAATAAAATATATAATTGTACATTAGTTGTATCGTTATTATCATGAGTAGACTTACCATTATCTAATTTATGTTTTTTTCCATACGAGGAACACGGGTCAAAATTTTCATCTGTAATGAAAAACAATAATTTTCAATAAATAGACACACTTTTCATATAATCACATAAATTTTAAACAACATCACAAGGTTACACACACCATTCATTGTTGTTCACATAACACTTGTTTGAAACTGTATGAGACTGTATGATCATTGTATACCCCTCAATGGCTCTCTCCCCTTCTGTGTGTGTGTGTGTATGTATGTACATGTCTGAGTCAAGCGATGGGGGGTAGGCCTTCTGTAACCTAATCACCGCCTCTTAGATGAGAAGCTAATTAGTGTTCTCGTGTGAATCAACTGACCAACATGACAATCACACAGCTCTTTAATATTGGAGATTTTGATATATCATATGATTCACAATATGACCGAATCAAGTTTAAATACTTGGATTCGTGGATTCCATTTTCTATTCATAGCTTTTTAATGTTTTTACAATCATTAAGATTCAGATTTCCTGAAACAAATGATGAACTTTCGTTCACGATAAGACAGTTTCCATCTGCAATTGAAGTATTTCGTCTCAACGGAAGTTATGTTATAATGTTTCTTAACTCGACTCATCCATCAAGAATGGTTATAGATGCCACGACAGTGAAAATTCTTACAACACATCTGTTATTGGAGAGAGTTGTTAACTTACAGAAAGGTGACAGCCTACAGCTTCCTGGAGAATATGGAGAAACATCTGAAAGATCTTATTTTTAAAATAAAGAGGTGTATAGAATTAAGAATTAGGAATTTTTCTATAGAATTATACACATTTACTTTTAAAATGTTCAATTTCTTTTTTTTAAATTAATGTATTAATATTCAGTGTTAGAGAATTCATTGTAATATATATATATAGAAAATGTCTTTTTAATGTAATATACTTTTAAGTTGATTTTCAGTGTTGGTGAATTCATTGTAATATATATATAGAAAATGTCTTTTTAATGTAATATACTTTTAAGTTGATTTAGAAAATTTCTTTAGCATTAAGTAGCTGGATCTTCTGTGAGAAAATAATAAAATATATTCGCCTTCTCTGTTCGCTAACTTGTTTAAAGTCAAATTGGCGAACATAGGAGGTGTGTATTATTTTATTGAATCTACTCTGCACAGCACCTCTTGGACTCTAAGAAGATGGAAGGATGGACTGAAGAAGCCTACATTATATCTTAAATAATATTATTTCATATAAACTTTATTTAAAAATATTTTTAGAACAGTACACCCATCCTCTGTGTATTCTATCGTTTTCTATATGGTACAATTAGAAAGAAAATTTTATTAATACTAATTCTATGTATAACAGATTGAAATCATAACGAATGGAAAAAAAATAAATTACTAGCCTTTTCAACCCGTCTATATTATAATAATAACATTTGAATTTTTTTTTAGAACAGTGTACCCCCACCTCTGCTCATTCTATCGTTTTCTATATGGTGCGTTTAGAAAGAAAATTTAATTGGGTGAACTATGTCAATTTGTGTTGGCTCCATATACTAAACACTTCTATTTCATTTCTATTTATTTAATTAATACTAATTCTATGTATATCACATTGAAATCATAACGATTGGAAAAAATATATTACTACCCTTTTCAAATAAATCATTACTCATCTGTCACACACTCCTTTTTTTTCTATATAACAAATAAATTCACAATTACACATCTTAGATATTACACCAAACTTTCATATATATATTTCATCAACACATTTATTACACCTGTCAAACTATCCTTTTTTCTATGTAACAATTTAACACAGAATTATATAAAAACCATCCTTTTCACTCATCAATCTCACCACCTGTCAATCTCACCCCTCGATCACCCCACGCGAATATGCTAATTATAGCCATGCAACATTACCACGTCCTAATTATAGCCTTGCAACAATACCATGTGTAATCAATACCTTGAACCTCCACTACTCTGAGGCGAAGAATGCCTATGCTAATAATTATAATAAAGCTCTGGCAGATATAGTACTATCTATTTCACCGGATCAATTGTACTTAGTTGGACAACCGACGGATCCACACGCTGTCTGGACTACTCTTCAAGAAACGTTTCAGAAAAACACGTGGGCTAACAAATTTCGTTTGAAGAAAAAGCTCTACAATCTAAAATTGAAGTCTCCTGATCTACTCGACTTTCATTTGAAGGAACTAACTGAAGTTTTTCAAGAGCTTGCCTTGTTAAATCAAGTGATCAGTGAAGAGGATAAAGTGATTTGTCTTCTGTCATCACTGCCAGGGCCGTTTGAAGTGCTTGTCACTGCACTTGAAGCTCAGACAGACATCCCTAACTGGATTACCGTAGCTGACACACTCCGGAGAGAAGCTGAAAAGTTGAGTATTCTTCTCAAACTAACAACTACTCATCCCAGAGCTACCCCAATCTGGATACACCCAGCAAGGAGGAGGATACGGCACTTGGAACAGTGGGGGGTACTATGGACAGCAGCAGAATTACTATGCACAGCAGCAACAGACACCGCCAACCCAAATCTCTTACGGCAACTGGGGACAACAGGCACCGGGCGGTTGGAGTGCTGCAACCACTGGACAAGCTGCCGGTACTTGGAGTGGCTATGGACAACAAAACGGACAAACGCCCCAGCAAAGCTGAAGCAACTCCACGCAGGGTGGTGGCTATGGGAACTACAACTACAAGAAGTAAAATAAGTAAAGACTTGTTTGTTTGTAAATAGCTACACAAGAAAGTGGTAGTGTTAAGTTGCTAAAATGACTTAGTTTAACTGACATTTAACTTACGTCATATTGTAGTTCTATTCACAGTAAATAAATAACCTGATGTTAGTCTAGTGGTAGGTTTAGTTAACTTTCGCCTCTACGGTTCTTGCACTGGTGTACAACTTGCTTCAGCATTTGTGAAGTGAATTCTCAAATTAATTGAAATTAGTCTTTTGGATAGTAGTTAGATAGAATTTTTATTTCTTTTTAATGATCAGCAGATTAATCTTTGAATCGTAACAAAAACTACCGACACAGCATTTAATTATTATTTTAATTGATGACTCGGCATGTTTACTTAATAGAAGTACGCGGTCTATTAGGTGAGCATATGAATTGAATACAGATGAATTGATATTCATACTGTGAATATTTGTGAATATTTAGAAGTGAATATTTAGAAATAAATAATTTTTCATTTTGAAATACTAATTAGATTTTGATGATTAGAAAATTTTAGAGTCAAAATAAATTAGGAATTTGCAGGAATGAAATATTTTTAAATTAATATACATAAATGAAATGGTTATATTTATAACTAATTTGCAGTAAAATATTAAACGAACTTTCAATTTTTCTGAAGAAAGAATTTAATAGTAAATTTTATTCAATAAAATAATTAAAAAATAGAAATTCTATTTTTTAACGGAAGGATGTTAATTTTAATTGCATGATTATTAATCAATGTTAATTTTTACAAGTTAAATTGAAATAAAATTATTGATTGTTTAAAGCAAGAATGTCAAAATATGCTAAGTTCAGTTTTGATGTGTATTCATACTATTTTTTATGTTATATGTAAGTTTGAAATATTTTATATACATAGTATATTTTCTTTTTGGATTTCTGAAGACTCTATTTTATATCGACATTCAGAAATAAAAAGAGGGGAAGTAAGGAATTATTTGAAATAGAATTAAACCATTAATAAATGTTTAAAATTCTTGCAGTTATAGGTTTGATTTTTTATGTTATATGTAAGTTTGAAATATTTTATATACATAGTATATTTTCTTTTTGGATTTCTGAAGACTCTATTTTATATCGACATTCAGAAATAAAAAGAGGGGAAGAAAGGAATTATTTGAAATAGAATTAAACCATTAATAAATGTTTAAAATTCTTGCAGTTATGATTGTTCAATTTGAATTTCAGAATTTTTCAATTTGAGTTTTAATGTTTTGAATTTTAGGATTGATTAAAATGAGATTTATGTCTTTAAATTTAGAATAATTCATTTCCTATGTAAATTGTTGTTCATTGTTTTTTTTTTAATGGATCGTCTGACATATTCTCTAAATCGTTGCCTATTGATAGATTTACCAAATTTGTTAAATTAATAGGTATGAAAAATATATAATGTCGTGTGAGGAGGAGTGTTGAAATTTTAGTTAAATGTATTACACACTCGTTATATATTTAATATTAACTTCCTGTTAGACTAGCTCAGCTATATTAAATTACCTATTGTTTCAATAACCATGTATTACTTTTAATGAGAAACGGACATAAGGTCTAAAGTCGATCACACTTCCGTCGAGGGTTAAATACCCTGTCTTGTAGTTTCTGAAAGCAGTCTGTCTTGAACATTACTCAGTGAGAGATGAGTTCCACTCATCTCTCCATAGACTTCTAATTGTATAACATATTTACTCTTTAAATAAACTCTATGTCTTAACGTTGTTAACCCACTGTTATTTAACCTAATTCTAACAATACTATCACAGGCTTCTATCGGCAAACCAAGAAAAGGTTTGAACCCTCTAACTGAAGTTCACGTGGCATCAATTGACTCGAGAAAACTCCCTGTCGTTATTGCTGATGAAGCCTCAAATAGCTTACAGCAGTTTCCAGAAAGAAGTATCCCAAAGAGGGATACAAACCGTTTATCAGGTGCACCAGAGAATGTCGCACCAGAAAATGCTGAACAAGACGATTTTGTACCTGATAACCCTTTGATAATGCCTGTCGAAATTCGTAACCCAATCGAAAATCATTGCAGGCGACAACCCAGACCCTCAGCAAGACTTTAAAGAAGAGCGCAGTTATGATTCTGCACCCCCTTTGTTAACAATATGTGAGAATCCTTCACCAGACGAAGTTCCCGATAATATTGAGAAGCTCGACTCCATTACAAGAAGACAGTTGAGGCAAAATCTACTCAAGGGTTATGACGACCCATTTCCAGGTGATCCTCAAACATTCTGGTTGTGGAAACAACAGCTTCAAAGACGCATCTTGGAGAGCGAAGCAGGCGTCCGAAGAAGTTGGTAGTTGACTTGACGTCTGCTGGGTATCAAGATCTCAAACGAACACTGAATCAGATCTGGTCTACACTTAGGCGACGATTTGGTAATAACACAGCAGTGTCCGATTCACAAGTATCACAACTGTATAGCTTCCCAACTATAAAAGTTCATCAAACTCAACTAATGGAAGACCTCTTAGATTTTGCAAGAATACTCAGCGCTACAACCTCCAAATGTCCGGATCTGATTAGGTATACTACTCCATCTGGAATGAGAGAGATCTGGACAAAGATGCCCGACGCTTTTCAGAACAGACTAAGAAAGGCGATGCACGACAGAGAGAAACGATCTGGCTCCTTTCTCAACTTTGAAGAGTTCATCAACTAATTAGAAGATTACATCGAAGAAGTCTCCATGCCCAACTTCAGGAACCCCTTCAGAGGAAGTGAAAAGCGCTTAGTGTCCTTCGATAGTGCAGATACAGGGAGATATCGTGACAATCAACCAAACTTCATGAAATCCCCTATTGCCCGAAAAACCCTACGATAGAGCTCTGATACTCAAAACTGTATCTATCACAATACAAAGGGTCACGATTCGAAGAACTGTGGAGCCTTTGCCAAACTAAACTTCACTGAAAAGAAACTCTTCGCATCCTACAACAAGCTATGTTTCGCGTATCTTGGTCATCATAGGTTTTCAGAGTGCCCTCTCGAACATCGATGTCCAAAGTGTAGCGGCAAACATCTACTTCTCATGCATAGGGATTATCCTTCATGAAACGGAGGATATGGTTTACAACCTTGCCAAACCAAAACTAACTGCATTAACGCTTCTGGGTCACAACACTCCAAAAGTGTGTGCTCTAAAACCATGTTGGTCGAAGTCAGTATCTCAGAATCTGACAAAAGGCTGAAATGCTTGACAATCTTGGACGAGCAGTCTGACACTACATTTTGTCATCCATCCCTGATCGATTACCTGAAAGCAAACTACAGTATGCAAAACTATGTTCTCTCTACCATGTCGGGATTGCGAACGTCCGTGAATGGCAAACTAGTGGAGGGGCTTAGTGTCAGAGGCCTCACAGAACAAGAATGGATAAGGCTTCCACCTACACTGAGCAACGATAATATACAAGATTCTTCTCATGAGGTTGCATCTCCCTCCATCGTTGCCTCTCATTCACATACGGAGTTTTGCACGCCACTTCCCAAACGTAGACTCTTCCTTGGAAGTTCTGCTGTTGATCGGGGCAGATTGTGGCGAGGCGATGAAGACTAAACAATTTGGCAGCGTATATCCCTTTGTACACAAGACTGCTTTGGGATGGGCTTTAGTGGGACCCGTCTGTCCCAACAACTCTTCAGCTACTCCATATGCAAAGTCACTGAAGACAAAGGCATCCTCAAATCTTCATGAACACTTCAAAGCTGATTTGTATTTCGACAAGATGCGGGTAAATCGGCCAACTCGACCTTTCGATATATTTACAGAGTTTAAAGACTATGACCTACCTGGTCTATCAAGAGAGGATCAGGCCTTCCTAGATATCATATCCAGTGGCATTCGGATGAACAACGAAGAGAACAAACTGGAGATTCCTCTACCCCTGAAACCTAACCTTGAACTTCCAAACAACAAAACTGCAGTTTTTAAAAGAACCAAGAGTACCTTAACGTCTCTGAAGAAAAAAGAAAACAAGCTCTCGCTGGCAACTAAAGAAATGCAAAAGTACATGGAGCGAAACCATGTAGAAATAGTACTCACTTCAGAATTGCCAAACGGCAAGAACTTCATCCCAGTTTTTTCAGTCTCTCATAAAAAGAAAGAAAAACTCCGAATTGTCTTCAATAGCTCATCATCCTACAACGGAATAAGCCTAAACGATGTCCTCTATCAGGGACCAGACGTTAACAACAAGATAATAGCGAGTACTCACTCGCTTCCGACACGGAAAACTTGGATTCTCTGCAGACATAGAGTGCATGTATCACTCCTTCAATGTCATTAAATCCGACTCAGACTACCTGCGTTTCTTCTGGTGGAAGGAGAACAACTCTAATAACCCAATAGTTGAATACAGGAGCAGGGTCCATAACTTTGGGAATAGATCCTCACCAGCTGTAGCTTGTTTTGGATTAATTCACACAACCACAGACGACTACGCCAAACGGTATCCTCTTGCATACAACTTCATACGAGAGAATTCTTATGTTGACGATCTTCTAGGAGGAGCAGACTGCATTGATGAAGCTATACAAATCTTGGAAAACACTAAAGAAATCATTGGAAGATATTCACTTAGACTGCATAAAATAGCTGCGAGTGAACGAAGCATAATGAGCCACTTTCCTTCGTCCTAGCTATCACCAGAGATAGACACCATTAAAATTAATGAGTGCCAAACTCAGAAGACGCTTGGAATATCCTGGTCCTTGTCAACAGACGATTTCATTATGTATTGCGAGTTTCCCAGTCGAAGGATAACTCGGAGAGGAATCCTGAGCACTATCAACTCCCTGTACGACCCTCTGGGATTTCTGAGCCCAATTATACTGACGGGTAGACTTCTACAAAGAGAAATCGTTTCGAAGAACAAGAATTCATCTAATACCATTGATTGGGATGTACCATTGGCACCAGAAATAGCAAAACCATGGATAACTTGGATGAACGATCTTTCTGGTTGTACCGAAATAAGAGTTATTCGTTGTCTTCGTAGATCGGATATGTCCTCTCAAATGAAGACAGAACTGCACGTCTTCACGGATGCGTCTACTGTAGCTATTGGTCATGTAATGTACATAAAGATTATCGACAGTGAAGGTAGCGTGAAAGTATCCTTGTTGGCAGGAAGCTCTAAAGTGTCTCCAAGGAATGCTACTTCGATTACTAGGCTCGAACTATGCTCAGCAAATGAGGCAGCCCGATCTACTGCTCTAATGGTAGTAGTGTATGGCAGATTCATCGACGAAGTAACCTTTTATAGTGACAGCAGAGTGATACTGGGTTATATTCACAATGAAACAAGGAGATTTAGCAGATATGTATCATCCCACATTTCAAGAATTTTGAAAACTTCGAAAGCTGAACAATGGAAATACATACCAACCCACGAAAACCCTGGGGACATAGCCTCAAGACCTCAGAGTCTAGATTCGCTCTTAAAATCCACTTGGTTCAGAGGGCCTTCTTTCCTGTGGGAAGATGAAGTTGTCCAGCGTCCTGTCTACGGAACTAACTCTGAGATCGATCTACCCGAAACTGTAAACGAAGCTAAATCTTGCCGCACTGCGTCCAGCTCCAACTCTATTACCAACTCAATACTCGTTCAAACTCGCCACTGGACAAAAATGTTGAGGATATGTGCCATGGTAATTAAGTTCTGTAACAAGCTGCTTGATGCCAGGAAAGCAAACTCTCTTTGTGGTGTTAGCCCAAAGACACTGCTTATTCGACCAGCTCAGATAGAATCATTTCCTGGGTTGTTTGCTGCGCTACAACACAGAGAAGAAAAGACTCCAGCTCTCCATGACTTCTTGAGCTTGTCTCCATTCCTTGACAAAGACTCAATAATCAGTGATGGAGGCAGGCTAAAGCATAGTGATTTTCAATACGGTCTCAAACACCCTATCCTTCTTCCCAGAAAGCACGAACTAAGCTCTTGTATCATATCTCACTATCATACACTAAGCAACCATCAAGGTCGCTTAATCACCCAAGCATCTATTAGAGAGGGTGGATATCACATACATAAAGGACACCATCTGCTTCGTGACTTCCTCGCAAGATGTGTCGAACAGCAAAAGATGGCCAATCTCCCAGCTGATAGGTTAGAGCAGTGTCCACCTTTCTGTACTACTGGGCTAGATGTCTGTGGGCCCTATATGATAAACGATGCAAGGACTTCTCGATCTACAAAAGGGACTAAGAAAATCTGGGTGCTACTGCTGACATATATGTCAAGCAGAGCAACACATGTAGAGGCCCTAGCTTCTCTCGACTCCTCGACCTTCAAACTGGCACTGAGGAGGTTTCTGGCAATTCGGGGGAATTGTCTACATTTCAGAAGCGATCATGGTACGAATTTCACCCCTGTAAGAAACGAATTCCCTTCAAAGCCTCAAACCGAAGAGCTGAAGTCTTCATTGAAAACACAGGTAGATCGTGGGAGCAGTCATTTCCTGGTGAGAGTCATCAGGCAGGTGTATGGAAAATCAAAATCAAGATGTTCAAAAGAGCACTCAACGGTGCTCTAAGACACATGCACAAGCAAACTCTGAACAGAGAAGAATTCCATACACTGATAGCTGAGGCAGCAGCTACTATGAACAATACCCCACTATGGGAAATCAGTTGGGATCCGAATGAGCCCTATCCAATGTGTCCAGCAAAACTCTTAACCCTGAGAGATAACCCTAATCCTCCTCCAGTGGAGAAGTTTTCAGAGTCTGACCTAGCATCATATGGAAAGAGACGATGGCACAGAGTGCAGCACCTAGCACACTCATTCTGGAAACAATGGAAACGTCAAGCATTAGCTGGTCTAACTGAGAGAAGAAAATGGACCTCGAAATCAAGATGCCTTTCCGTTGGAGACATTGTACTTCTAAGAGAAGTTACTCCCCGCAACGAGTGGCCTCTAGCTAAAGTTAATGCTGTGTTTCCTGGAAAAGACGGCCTAGTAAGAAACGTCCAGCTGAAGTTATCGCCTAATAGAGTGCTGCGAAGATGCATTCAGGATGTAGTCCTAATCTTGCCATGTGCCTGAAGCTCCAGTAACATGAAGTCACTCTGTGACGGGGGGAGTGTGAAGGCCAATATGTTATATTTATTTCTTATTCATTATTAAATAATTTTCTAGTTTCTTGTCCTTCCCGCAGTAGGTGATACCGTATACACATTATATTAAATTACCCAAAACTACTTCTGAGGAATTTTATATTATATTTTTTCATCCTACTGTTCATCATGGAATCACTTTCTCGTAAGATTATTAGAAATTATATTTATTTTACTCTAGGTAGTTTAGGTCGTTAATTAAGAAGTTGAAATTAGCATATCCAATTTATTCATTCTTTATTAAATGCTAATCTTATTAAGTGCTCTTTCTAATTTTTAAATTCTAATTGAATCCAGTAATAATAGTTAGTGTAAAATTATTAGTGGTCTAGTAGGCTTAGACGACCAAACTTTCTTATGATTTAAATTCTACATTTAAAACTTCCTGTGTAATCTAGATAGGCTGTGAATGTTTAAAAATTTGAGAACAGTGCATATAGTCTTTAAATTAATTTATTTTACCTTGTCTAATATTTCCTCGTCAATAATTTTCACTTTGTTTACACGTGTTAAATTAGTGATCAACCAATTTCCTATATGAATTTAAAAGTTTACTCTTCGTGATATCTACACTAAATCTTTGACTTTAAAAACTAAATCTTCCTGTGAATTAAAAACTAAATCTTTGCGAATTAAAAACTAAATCTTTGCGAATTAAAAACTAAATCTTTGTGAATTAAAAACTAAATCTTTGCGAATTAAAAACTAAATCTTTGCGAATTAAAAACTAAATCTTTGCGAATTAAAAACTAAATCTTTGCGAATTAAAAACTAAATCTTTGCGAATTAAAAACTAAATCTTTGCGAATTAAAAACTAAATCTTTGCTAATTAAAAACTAAATCTTTGCGAATTAAAAACTAAATCTTTGCAAATTAAAAACTAAATCTTTGTTAATTTAGAAACCATTAAAATGTACTGTTATGATCTTTCATTATTCTGGTATTTGTTATTAAAATAGATTTTGATGTTAGCTTTTCCCTCTTTACAGGGACGTCGATTATTTACGGAATAAATCTGTAAATTCTCCTTACAGTACCTTTATCCTTCCGTAACACCATTGGTATTCCTTCATTATTCCATTGAGATTCATCTCTGATTCCCCAAATATTCCCTTGTGATTTATGAGATTATTTCTTAAAAGTGTCAATAAATGCATTCCCTCTTTACCAAAAAATGATCATCATGAAATATTCATTGGGAATATTCCGAGAATGTTTTGAGAATAACTATTTTTGACGGGAAGTTATTGCAATGCATATACAGTATGGGCCACAGAAATGTTTCTGCACCTGTACATCGTTAGCCAATGGATGGAAAAAACTGTATCTTGGTCTCTTTTTCTCAGCTTCTTATTATACTATTAACAGGTAAAAACATTTTTAAACTGATGGTAATAGTTTATGAACAGGTAAGCAAAGAGTGAGGGTGATTATTTTGGTCATTGCGCAAAGGTTATTCTTAAAGCTAACTCTGTGATTTTACTTACTAAAAGGCAGTGAATAAAAGGAAGAAAATTAGGTAAACTCCTAGTTTAGTTGACCCTTGGATAGGGTCAACTAAACTAGGAGGGGGTACATAATATAAATGGATATTAATATTTAAATCATATCTTTAATATATTTATGGAGATTAAGGATCCGTTAACCAGACTGTAGAAAGTTCAAATGGCACGGTTTACAAATCGAAAACATTTTCTGAGTAGTTGAAGGATGGAAAATATTTTAAAAGTTTATATTCTTTTTCCAATCATGTTTATTATTTTTTATTTATTTATTTAAGCTTACAAATACATACAAAGTAAAACTAAAAAATACACAATTCAAAACAAAAATACAAAGTAAATACACCTAAGGTTCCGAGGAAGTTAAAACTTGTGAAACCCTAATTAAAAAATCTATTAACACTAAAAAACTAAGAACTATATTTACTAAAACAATATTCTTTCAGAAGCTTCTAAATTCAAAATCTGACATAGGTTCTGTTAAAATAGTAGGAAGTTTATTGTGCAGTTTATGGATCTAAAAATAGTAAAATTTCGCTCCAATTCTGTTCGAATTGGAGGAAGATAAAACCTATTTGTTCTAGTATTATGCTCGTTAGAAGGAATGAAGTTAGTAAAATATTTATTTGGATATTCTCATAAGATATTCTCTTGGATAGTTGATCGGTATTATAGATACATATTACATTCAAATATTTTATTTTCATTTAAATTCAATTGTGAAAATCATAATATCATAAAATAATTTGAACTTATTTTTTTTATTGTTCAACGCTTTAATATATTATTTATATTCCCGCTTCCTAGTTTAGTTGACCCTATCTAAGGGTCAACTAAACTAAGAGTTTACCAAAAAATTTTAATGGTAGACATTATAATACAGGGTGCTTATATCCTTACCTATATTAATTGCAATGTAATTGCGGATTTAATGATGGAATAATTTAAACAAATTTCAATTAAGATAATTATTTATAGTTATAAATAAAGTTAGTTTGATTGATTGCAAAAAATGGAATTTTTAGGGTTAATTATCCAGTAACTATTTACTGTGATGAACATCTATAAGAAATATGGATTGACTGCAGTGAATAGGCGCAAGATTTGATATGCGTGGTAGAGCCAGGAGAGGTATTACCGGCAGTTCTGAAACAGAATAATAGATTGTAGAAAAACTAATTGGTAGAAGGCTAGGAAATTTGTGAAGATAACTTTTCAAAATATAAGACCCTTATAAATATAATTCCTAATCAATACAGATTTTAAATAACTTTATATATTTTAAATAACTTTATAGATTTCTAAAGAGCTCTGTGTTTATGCAAATAAATAGTCATTTGGTAATAGTCATTTGGTAATAGTCATTTGGTAATAGTCATTTGGTAATAGTCATTTGGTAATAGTCATTTGGTAATAGTCATTTGGTAATGGTCATTTGGTAATGGTCATTTGGTAATGGTCATTTGGTAATGGTCATTTGGTAATGGTCATTTGGTAATGGTCATTTGGTAATGGTCATTTGGTAATGGTCATTTGGTAATGGTCATTTGGTAATGGTCATTTGGTAATGGTCATTTGGTAATGGTCATTTGGTAATGGTCATTTGGTAATGGTCATTTGGTAATGGTCATTTGGTAATGGTCATTTGGTAATGGTCATTTGGTAATGGTCATTTGGTAATGGTCATTTGGTAATGGTCATTTGGTAATGGTCATTTGGTAATGGTCATTTGGTAATGGTCATTTGGTAATGGTCATTTGGTAATGGTCATTTGGTAATGGTCATTTGGTAATGGTCATTTGGTAATGGTCATTTGGTAATGGTCATTTGGTAATGGTCATTTGGTAATGGTCATTTGGTAATGGTCATTTGGTAATGGTCATTTGGTAATGGTCATTTGGTAATGGTCATTTGGTAATGGTCATTTGGTAATGGTCATTTGGTAATGGTCATTTGGTAATGGTCATTTGGTAATGGTCATTTGGTAATGGTCATTTGGTAATGGTCATTTGGTAATGGTCATTTGGTAATGGTCATTTGGTAATGGTCATTTGGTAATGGTCATTTGGTAATGGTCATTTGGTAATGGTCATTTGGTAATGGTCATTTGGTAATGGTCATTTGGTAATGGTCATTTGGTAATGGTCATTTGGTAATGGTCATTTGGTAATGGTCATTTGGTAATGGTCATTTGGTAATGGTCATTTGGTAATGGTCATTTGGTAATGGTCATTTGGTAATGGTCATTTGGTAATGGTCATTTGGTAATGGTCATTTGGTAATGGTCATTTGGTAATGGTCATTTGGTAATGGTCATTTGGTAATGGTCATTTGGTAATGGTCATTTGGTAATGGTCATTTGGTAATGGTCATTTGGTAATGGTCATTTGGTAATGGTCATTTGGTAATGGTCATTTGGTAATGGTCATTTGGTAATGGTCATTTGGTAATGGTCATTTGGTAATGGTCATTTGGTAATGGTCATTTGGTAATGGTCATTTGGTAATGGTCATTTGGTAATGGTCATTTGGTAATGGTCATTTGGTAATGGTCATTTGGTAATGGTCATTTGGTAATGGTCATTTGGTAATGGTCATTTGGTAATGGTCATTTGGTAATGGTCATTTGGTAATGGTCATTTGGTAATGGTCATTTGGTAATGGTCATTTGGTAATGGTCATTTGGTAATGGTCATTTGGTAATGGTCATTTGGTAATGGTCATTTGGTAATGGTCATTTGGTAATGGTCATTTGGTAATGGTCATTTGGTAATGGTCATTTGGTAATGGTCATTTGGTAATAATTTTAGTAGGGGTTTAACGTCTGCTTCGGAACCAAAGGCCATATCGCTGACGTCAAAATGAAATTAAGTACAAAAGACTAGAAGAAGCAGTCCGATAGGAAAGTGGCTCCATGAACAAAGTCACTTACCACCGTCGGTGACAATGCTCATGGATGCAGAAAAGCTACTCCGTAAATGCAGTCACTTACCTTAAGGAATGTGACGAAACGGGACACAAGCACCGGTGGCTGCACTCATTGATGGAAGAGGAAAATGAAGAGGTGATAGTAAATGAAGCCTACGAGCCTACCTGAAACAAAAATCTAAGACCTCGTAGTTGAAGAGCATAACCCTAGCGCTATCCTCTAAAACTGCAAGTAGCGTTTAAAAAATTATAAACATGGTAAAAATGAAAAAAGACAATCCACAATCCAAATTACAACAGTTCGGGGCCCAAGGGACGCCACCCCCCTTCTCTTCCATTCACCACAGACAGCTTCAGGATAGAGCCCCTGGGGGCTCATTCAGTAATAGTCATTCAGTAATAGTCATTCAATAATAGTCATTCAGTAATAGTCATTCAGTAATAGTCATTCAGTAATAGTCATTCAGTAATAGTCATTCAGTAATAGTCATTCAGTAATAGTCATTCAGTAATAGTCATTCAGTAATAGTCATTCAGTAATAGTCATTCAGTAATAGTCATTCAGTAATAGTCATTCAGTAATAGTCATTCAGTAATAGTCATTCAGTAATAGTCATTCAGTAATAGTCATTCAGTAATAGTCATTCAGTAATAGTCATTCAGTAATAGTCATTCAGTAATAGTCATTCAGTAATAGTCATTCAGTAATAGTCATTCAGTAATAGTCATTCAGTAATAGTCATTCAGTAATAGTCATTCAGTAATAGTCATTCAGTAAAAGTTTTAAGTAATAGTCATTCAGTAATAGTTTCAAGTAATTAGATTATATATGTGGATAAGAGGCGACTACATTCACATTGAAATTGGATTACAATAACTCTATGGGCATACCCGTTAATTGGGAGCAAGGGAAACTTACGGCCACAATAGAGGTTTCTGGCGCAGAGTCCCTTTGAGTCATCTTAATTGTCAGTCATATTCCCAGTGGATCCTCTAGCCCACCATCATCGTGTCTTTCACCGTCGAACAGGGGTGGTTCATCATCAACCAGTGATGGTACCTTCAAAATGACCTAGGCTATCCCACTATGGATTCATAGTGTCATATCAAACACTTAATGAGTAATTAGGCACCACTGTCCTAAATAGTTAGCTAGTTCGTACAATCTCCTTAACTCCTCCCATTTTTCCTGTAGCTTGAATTCTGGAAGATTTATTTGAGACGGAAACTCCAAGCGTTACTTCACCTTGTCTCACCGATTAAGGGTTTAAATGTTATTGGAAACCAACATTCAACGTGAATATAGGGCACTCAGAGTCTCCGTCATTAAAATAATTTATTATTAATAATCAAATATATATAATATTTGACAGTTTACACTTCTTCCTTAAAAACTATTTTGAAATTGAACAACTTTAGTGACATCTTGATCTCATTGATGTTTTGCTTATAGGCAAAACCCATATCTATTCTTCTAGAAAAGCTGTATAATGACAAAATTATTATCAAATGATACATTTTTGGGGTCAAACAACCAAATGAAAATGTTTTCAAAGCTTATAACGCAAAACTTCTCTCCTTTTCTCCACAGCCTGGCCAACAACACCCTTCAACAAATTAATATTTTGCAGCTCAATTATAGAACAATACTTGAGAAAAAAGAAAATAAAAGAATTGGAACACCTTTAGAAAATGTCCACAGACTCGAATAATCGCCTCAAATGTTTCAAGACCAGACCAACTTGCTGTGCAGCGTCATAGGCAATATATCTGAGATGATTCTCGAAAGTTAATTACGAGTCAAGCGAAATTGTTCTCATAAGATTCAAGAAACAATGAAATAGAAAATCATCTAAGTTACAAAATATTTTTTGATGTCTTGGTGACCCACTCTTACTCCAAGGTATCGCTAAATAATAATCTCTTATTATATCATATTTTTGTTCATGATTAGTTTATCTGTTATCATATAAAAGAATAATTTTCTACTTATTTCTAATTGAAAAACATGTTTTAAAGTAAAATATGCATAATCGTAGTATTCCAGTTTTGAAACAATACTATAACTTTAGAATTTTATTTAATTTATTACAGAAGCCTCTTCAATCACCTCTAACAACCGTGTTTACGATCACTTGAGATGGGGCAATTTTCAGTCCAGTTTTCGTTGATGCTATAATGTTAATGGTGAAAAAGGTGGAAATTGTCTTCATTTACTCTGCAGTCTCACTTTTTCGAATATACTATGTAGATTTAGAGAAGAATTTCTTGATGCAAGATGGAGTCCCACCTCATTGGTTAAGAACTGTGAGACAGTGGCTGAATGAAAATATATCAAACAGGATCATCTGACAAAACACCTTGTGATTTCTATCATATCGTTTTTGATATTGATGAAACTGAGGCAAGATTTGCCTCAGTAAAACTAAACGATCAGAGGTTTTGGCAGATATTCTAAAATTAGACCAGAAAATGATGCGGAATTGATGCTCTAAAATTCCACTCGCCTCGCATTTCCCTATAACATCTCATTACCGCCATTTAGTATTTTATCACTTGGTATTTAATAATACTTGAAATATCTTTTGGTTGAAATATATGACTGTGTTTAATTTCGATTATTTGAACGATTGTAAACCTATTTTTCTAAAGTACATTTAATCGAATGGTGCCGTAATAAAAAAATGGTTTTTCCTTTTTTTTTATGTTATTACTAATTGTATTCTGTCATTTTTCTTCTCACACGATAAAAATGATATTAGGGAGTTACTTCAGTTACCCACGGTGTGTAAAAGTTATTTCATTTATCAATTATTGCAGACGAAGCACAATAATTATTATGATTGAGAAATGAACACGCATGAGTCAGTTGTCTGTTCATGATGTCGAAAAAACTTCGTAATTACTTATTTTGTCGAGTTAATTAAAAAGAGACCGTAGATTTATTAAAAGCATTCGGTTGATTCGAAACAATAGTTACATTCGCAGATTTCCTTTTATTACGTTGGAGCTCACAAAGAATTCAAAATACTTGAGTTCGATAGCATTACAGCTAATTCGAAATATATTAAATATCATTAGTTGGTAAAAACTATTGCGGATCCAAAAGAAGAGCATGGTATGGTGAAGAATAATCTGTGACACCATTGTGCAATGTACAATAATGTTTCAGTTTAGTTGCAATCAACGCAACACCATGCGGCTTCATACTAATGGAACAGTTGCAGTTACGTTTATATTGAAAACATCATAGTTATTGACAAATTGATATTATGGGATAATTAATAAGTAGGGATTCGGCCCCCTACTTATTAAAAAGCCATACTTACCAATGATCGACCATGTAGCTAATGCTGAAAGGAAAATGAATTAAAAGAACTGGAAAAATTTAAGCTGTCAGGAAGAAAGTAACTCACCTACAGTATGTGGAGCAAATGTACCAGAACCTTCAATTACGTATGGAAGAGGAAAATGAAGAGGAGAAACAATTAAATGAAACGTTCGACTTTAACAAACACAACATTTATGATCTTGTAACTGCGGAACATGACAATAGTGCAATATATCCTCTAAAACTGCAAGTAGTCTAAAATTACTGATATAAGCAATTAAGCAAGGTAAAAAAGGTACTTTTTTTAAATAGCTATCTACTACTTCGTCACATCAGTTTTGGAGTATTAAAACTGCATAGATCAAATTTACACTAAAAACAATCATAATCACAGTTGATAATAAAGAATTATTTTTTTAGAATATTCTGTAACTGCCAATGTTAAAATGGAGGAGAACTGCATATTGTTGGGACCATTGTGAAAGTTAAAAAAATTGTTTCATTTTGTACAACCCTCAATATATATCACTTCTTTTAAGACGATATTTTTCCCTTTTGAATCCGTATCATTAAATATCAATTGATGTAATCTTACATTGTTTAAATGCAGCATTATAAAGTCACATATAAAATCCAACTTATAATTATATATATTTATTTACTAAAATTAACAGAATGTGAAGCAGTTGATGGTACTTGCGAATAATTTGTACTAAGGATTGAAGATATTTAACTTTATAAAAGTAAGTATATTTGTTGCGCTATCAAATGACGAATATTTAGATGCGGGTCCTCAAAAATCCTACTTTCAAACCATGTGTTGAAGGGGATGAAAATTGATAATATTTGAATAAAAACATGGTAAGACTAGAGTTAGCTACAATATATAATTGGGTTGATGGTGGAGTTGATACCTTTTCAACGTACCTTTCCTTTCAGGCTAAGTATTTTAATTCTAAAAATAACTAAAGTGATCTATGAGATTTAGTTCAGTTACCCATGGTGTGTAATAGTTATTTTACAATTCTCTTTGATTTTGTTATCATTTATTGCTGACGCAGCACTCAGTAGGTTGAGGAATGAACATAATTATATCTCGTGCCCGTTCTTGTTACCGAAAAAAATCGAAATGTACAGAGTAAAATCAATGAATCGATGTGATATTATGAAATATGTTCCTCATTTTGATGAATTGTTTAAAAGGAAACTGTAGAAATATGAGCTTTCTGTGGGTTTGAATCAATAGCAATTTAGTAACAATGTTATTTTTCCTTTTGAGTGCAGGAGCTCAAAAATTTGAATATTCGAAGGTATTTCAACTGTATTCAAATCATTTAAAATTTGGTTAATTGGTATAAAATGATGCGGATTCAAAATGAGAACTTTAAGATGAAGAATAAACTGTGACAACTCAGAGCAGGTCAACAATGCTGTTTCAGTTTAGTTGTAATCAACGTCAACACCGCACGGTTCTCCAACATAGAACATTAGTTATTGATGATACATTATAGAGTATAGACTGTTGTGAAATGTGATGTTCAAATAAAATTTAATCTAAGATATTTTAACATTTGTGGTTAATATTATTAACTGATGCTGCTTCAAAATGAGATTATAGACTGAAAAGATCACCTAATGAAAAGTTTTTGTTCCAAAATATGTTCGCTTCTATTAGACATGTTCCCTGCATTACCGACTCGAGAAAGCTTGAAATTTCTGCATCAGCTAGAAAATATTAATTAATAATGTTCGATACGAATGAAAAAGACGGTCAATCATAGGTAGGGTCGGGAGGGGTGAATCTTGCGCACTAAAAACTTTTGGGTTTTGCAACTTAGTTTTCGCAGGTAGACGATTAATATTTGACATGCAGAACCGCAATAAAGCCTTTTATACATCATCCAAAGGACAAAAAATTAGCATTTGTATAATCTGAGTTATTGACGAAAGTAGTGCGCAATTGAAATAGTCCTTGATGGGGCGATTCTTGCGCGCGAGAGGGGCGAATATCTGCGCACCCTTTAATTCCTTTCCATAGTGAAAAATAGCACTATTGAGTGTCTATATACTTACTATAAAAATAATCCCAATGTGTTTAAAAGCATAAACAATCATATGATTCAAATTCAAAACTTGAGACAAACTTTTTTCGACCTGTTTACGTAGAGTTTGTAGAATGTATGTGTGACGTCATGAATGTTGCTTTCTATTCAGGATTAATTTATGCTTGTAATATTAGTTTATCTGAAGTATGACACTATTATATTTACTCATTATGTAACTATAAATATAATAAATAACTACATGACGGGCACTCATAGAGCGCATACTTTTGCCACCGCTTATAAATGACCTTGACCTTTAACCTGTTCATTCCCAAATATAAACAAATGATTCCTGAATATTGAAGCATCGTCCCGCCCAATTTCAGACAATTTGGTTGAATTCTTTTTTGTTATAAATGACCTTGATCTTTATTTTTACCTGATTGCTCCCAAAATCTAATAAATTGGTTCCTGCCTGGATAATTACCAACCGTCGACCAAATTTCAGTTACTTTGATTGAATACATTTTGCGTTATAAATTAACTTGACCTTTAACCTGACCGCTTCCAAAAAACTTAACAAACCGTTCCTAGATATTGACCAATCGTCCCATCAAATTTCAGACAAATTGATTGAAAACTTTTTGAATTATTGAGTTATAACTTATAAGTGACCATGAGCTTTGACCGGATAGCTCCCAAAATTTTACCAGATGGTTCCTGGAGATTAGTCAATCGATCGTCTTACCAAATTCAAAGTAATTTGATTGAAGACTTTTTGAGTTATGTGAGCAACAAGATGACAAACAAAAATATTTCGCCCAAAAGATAACCTTACGCAATCTATGAAAGTAATAATTCTTTTTAGATGTCAAATATAGCAATATAACCAATTTAGTATACATATCTAAAACGTTATTCAAAATACTGTTACACTTAGATATTTTCACTTTATGTCTCTGAAATTACGATAATAAGAAAATAGAAGCAAATTGGTTTTTCGTATATCTATTAGGTTACGTGGAATATTCACTTGCCATTGTAAGGTCGGGGAAATACCCAGGCCAAGAGAGGGTCCATATGTACTGAATCCCCTAGACCTAAAGGTTTGTCGTTGAACTCTAGCTTCCAGTCTTTCAATTCTTTCAAGAAAGGTAAAAATGTATCAGAATTTGAGAGTAAAATGATACTATGAAGGTAGTAAAATTTCATCCAGAGTTCTGTCCCTAGTCTTGTAATAGGTAGAACTTTCCACAACAATATTATGAGGTCATGTTTCTGGGCGAAGACCAGATCGTCGGCATGTAATATTGTTTTACTTTTTTAGGACCAATGGTATAACTATTTTACGACCTAATGTTCCCAGGACAGAAGAAGAAGTTTCAATCGGGTTATTAACTATAGCTTTTGACATTCTCTTTCAAAGAGGAAGAGTTCTTTGGTCTGTCTACAAGAAGGTATAAGGTTGACACACCTAATTCCTTTGGTGTTTTTCAAAGACCAACGGTTCAGGTTCTGCGCCAGAAGATCTCTGCTACGTCCTTTTCTATGAATTCATCAGTTTCGTTGTCAATAGTACCAACGTGAGGTTTAATAGTTATACACAGAAGTGGATTATTGCGGATATTTGCAGGTGCCCCAGTGACCACAGTACGTCCACACTATGATTTACCCGTGAGGCTCCTCGTCCTCAAACAGGGAATGGCCTTTTAGGCCACTATGCTGTTTCAATAGATTTCATTCAGAAATCAATTGGGTTGAAATATGGCGCTGAAGACGCCAAATTTCTTTGCAACAGAATCTTGGTAATTGACGTGATCACCAATCATTTGTCTTGTTTAAGTTGTAAAAAAGTTCACCATCTTGTTGGAAGATAAATGATTGATTTTTGAAGTGTTTTTTTTTTCATCAATCCAATAGCTGGAACCACAATACTGTTAAAAGAGGATTGATCTTAGGCCGTTCTCCACGAAAATCAGAGGAGACTCCCAAGTTTCGAGATAGGGAAATCTTGGATATCTTTTGATCATGAATATTGAATTGGGTTGGCTTCAATAATGAAGAGTTTCTCGTTAAAAAAAATCTATTTCATACCTTGTCGTGTCCGCTTTAAGCTCTCTGAGAAGGACCTTCGTTCTCTAAAGTCTCTTTTGCTTTTAAAGAAGTGTGAGGACTTAGTGTTCTCTCATTTTGTAGGAAGACAACTGAAGATCCTTCGTGATGATGGTTCTAATTGAAGTCTGTATCACATTCATGTATTTAGCTATATATTGAATTTTTTCAAATATTTCTTCGAGTCTTCAACATTGCACAAACATTCTTAGCCATTTTTTTTATTCGAACAACTACTCCCACCTCTACACTTCTTGGACAATCCTCAGAAGTGACAAGGTCAACGAAGCTACTATTCACAACATGGTACAATGTCGATTTGCAACTTTTAAAAGCATAATGATATCAGAGTTGGGTTTCCCTGTACGATGGTTTAACCCTGTCATTTTTGACCTGATATTTTCGATTTTATTAAAAAGAACCGAATAAAAAGATTATATAACTATACTTAATAAAAAAGCAAATGATAAACATGTATAGTGATGTTTGATATGTTTAACTATAAATTTCACAGAAAAGACTTATTTATGACTTTAAATTCACCCTGATTTACAATTTAATATTTCGACCTATTATCTGAAATATATGTGGAATGTGTATGTTTTTAGTTGAAAATGAAGAAATAAACATATATTTAGAGAGTAATATTAGGCATTGAAAACTGTTTCATGGCCTAAAAATAAAACTATATAGTGCGCAATATTCGCCCCGCAATGCAAAATATGGTGGGGCGAATAGTTGCGCACGGAAAAAATCCGCTAAATAAAAATTAAAAAGTCTAGAACCTTGTAATTTTAACTGAGGCAACTAAAGTCCATGATAATCATGCACTAAAAACTTCAGGTCATTATCTGCGATAGAAATTTTTTTATGACAAATTTATTTTTATGGTAATTCGGTAAAATGAATACTTTTCATATGGTCTTAAATGTGATTTATTTCAACTATGAATAAATGCCTGTAAGCTGTTTTAATTTTATACAGAGTTACTACATATTTGAGCCCGTCTATGACTATTTTTGTTATTGGGCTAGCACATTCATAGCCCTTTAAACATGTGGTGCGCAATATTCGCCCCGTTTATGATCTCTTTGACACTCAGTCGATTCGTACACAGGCACTGCCGTCGATATGCCTGAAAGGTGTCTCTGTTGTACTGATGACGAATAACTGCTTCAATTCATATTGGAGATATCAGGTTGTTTCAAATAGGATAACTATATGCTTTTCAATTATTAAGTCTACTATTGTGTACATTAGAACTTTTGTGAATATTCTTTCCACATCATTTTTAATAGATTCGAGTTCCTGCTTCATGTAGATTGTATATACCACTGAGAAAAAATTGCGAGTCAACCTGACTCATCGATTGAGTCAAGGCTGGCAAAACTCAAAATTTGAGTCTTTTTTCTTCAATGACTCTACCTGAGTCAATATGACTATAAATTAGGAGTCAATATGACTCTGGTTTTTAAGTAAAGCATTATGATGAGTAAAATTGACTCACATTTTTGAGTCGGTTTTGGGACAAACTGAAATTCAAATTTTGAGTCGTTTTGACTCGTATTTTTTCTCAGTGAGGATTCGTCGTAGAGTTTCGATAGCTTTTTCTGTGCTTCATGTGCCATGTGTTTAGCTGCTAATATTCTGGTCAGTAAAATTTCTAAGGAGTCACGGGCACTTCAGTTGTGATTCAAGTAAGTGTTTCAGTTCGTACACGGACATTTCATCCTCGGACATTAATTTGTCCACGGACATTTCGTCCACAGACATTTCGTCCGCGGACAATTTGTCCACGATATGCCTTTTTTGTATTCTATTTATAATGTGTATACATTTCATACTTGATTGAAAAGATTCAAACTCAACAGGAAATCCATAATATTAGAGGTTATTTAAACTCTGCGTTGAAGGTTTTTTCAGATATTAAGCTTTCGAATAGAAAGATTTATATTCATCATCCCTTCTCCTGATGATGAATAGAAATCTTTCTATTCGAAAGCTTGATATCTGAAAAAACCTTCAACGCAGAGTTTAAATAACCTCTAATACATTTCATACTATATATTATTTATATTGATTTCATTAGTAATTCATTGTCTTTGCCATAATTCTTATTGCAATCTTCTTCTCCTGTTCCTGCTGGCCGGCAACATTAAAATAAGAAAATTGAATACTGTTTTAATTATATACAGGCAGACTTCACTTTTATTGGACCCCAGTTTCATGAAATCTGTAATAATAGCGAGCCCTATCTCGAAGTTATTAGTTCAACTTATTACAGTACATAAGCATAGAAAACGGAATCCATTTTTGTGGTGTATATTCTCAATAACTTCAATAAACATCAATATTAGTACTCAGATTAGGTTATTAGAATCAATATTGGTTCAGAAATTGTTTTTTATTACAATATTTTTAACAGCGCCTACATAAATTACATACATTATGCATGTATATAATATACTACTAAGCAAGTGATGATAATTAAATATGATATAAAATAATTAGCATATTGATACTTTTTAGTGTTGCGTTTATAATTTTATAAACGCAAAAACGACCGTGTTACCTATATTTGATTAAACCATTTATAATAATTATAATTTAACTCTATTGTAATTATTTTATTATCTTTCTCCCGTTTCCATATGTTTATTCTTGTTTGTATGCCCTGTTATTTAATTTCCATATTTTGGATACTCATAACTCATTAACTAATGCAAAATATTAAAGGAGATAAATAACTGAGAGATACAGTCAACCCGTTTAGCATATATAATTCCATAACTGTAATCGATAGATAAACATTTTGTATGTGTTGAAATGTATAAGTTTAAATCACTATGATGATATTATTTATCTACACCTGGATATTAATGTAAAAGGGAAAAATAATATGAAATATATCCTATTTACACTTTAAAATACAATTGTCCGTAGACGAAATATCCGTTGGACGAAATGTCCGTTGGACGAAATGTCCATGAACGAAATGTCCTAGACCCGTTACAGTTCATGTTTCTATTTGACTATATACGTTGTTAGTATCACAAATATCATTGGATAGTTTATCAATTTCATTTTGTATGAAGTGTTTTCGAAAGTTAGTGACTACAGGTTTGGCTTTTGTTGCATCATCGTGAATGTTTAGTATAGGAATATGATGTAATATCATTTTTCCACCAAGGAAACACTTTGAAAACATAATTTCGTAAGTATAAACCCATACAAACATATTATTTATTGTAAGTACTAGGTACACCGTATACGAATTTATTCGTAGATATTTTCATTTCAGAAATTATTCAACTCACTAAGTTTAGAAATGTGTTACCATGATTAGTATATATTTATATGATATTTATTAGTACTATTAGTACTAAAAGAATATTGAGCTTTCTGATTGGAAATTTGTCCATATTTTAAGATTTACATCTTATATTAAGTCGCATTAGTTAATGCGGCATGTGTATTTTAAGAAAAGATTTGAAATAGCCAGATCCATATGAACCTTTTTTATTTCCAGAAAACTTATATTGACCAATCATTTCGTATGTTAACCAAGTTTTCGAGCACTATGCACTTTTTATTCAGTATACTGTGGTCACAGTCAAATGCGGCGTCATATAGGCACACTGGAGATTAATCTTCGAACAGGCTTTCGGCCAGTATCCTTTACGTTGTCAGTGAAGAAGGGTGTGATCTGCTCTCCTTTTCGATTCATTTGGCGCACCGCTTCGATTCAAAATCTGCCGCATTGACCAGGAATTCTTCATAAGAAGGTGGTGGGGCAGAAATTGTTATATTTTCTTTACCTACTGTCAGTTAGGAGGTTTTTCGTATATCTGTATAAAGCGGTTTCTTCGCCAGTATACACGTTAATGCTGTGATGTAATATATGCATATTTGTTACTAAACTTTTTGTGTAGAATTCTTGTGTATGAAGCTTATAAGCTAGGTAACATACAACTGTTCATAATATATCTTTTTCAACAATTTGAATTACCATATTCGTAAATATCAATATTAATTCGAGCTAAACCTTTTTATTCTTTTGGACTATCTAAATTTCGAGTTAATTTCAGTGAATGCCAATTATATCAAAGTAATAAATTTTGAATCTTATCATCTAAATCTGACCTTGGTTCGAACTGTTGACGTCAGTATCACGTCATTTACACACGCGTTGTACGTACATACCGCCATACACATCCACAACATGTTCGGTGTAGCGTCAGATCTTTAACCCCCAACGACCACCGTCCTCTGGGGAGGATATTAGAAAGACATCAAATACTGTTTAATTTTGTTCAATATGATCACATTCTTGCAATAAGAAGCGTACAAATGAATGTAGGCTATGCCACATAATAATTTTATATTTTAAGCCACTAACAGTTCTTTCCAAAGGACATTAGACTTAATAAAAATAAAAGTGACCTTCTTTTAACATATTCTTTCTTAAAAAGGTTAATCTATCTAATATTACAACATGTCTCGGGCGTTCAATTTGAGTTATCTTCAATACTCGGGATTGTATCATAACATAAAAAGCATAAAATCAAATTCTAATACATACATTTAGTTATATTTATACATACATCAAGTTATATACATCTAGTTTTTGATGTATGTATAACTAAATAGCGTATTTTAATGTGAACTATATGTGTTTTGTTAATAGCATTTTTATATTTCTTAACATGGAACGAACAATTAAAATACATTATATGGTACAAGTTACACAATATTGATATTCAACAGTAGAGTTTTCACTATTAGAAAACCTATTTAATTTTTCTTAATGTAATTTTTTGTGATGAATGACAATTAGCCTGAAATAATATTGTGGAAATGAATCATATTTAAGTTGAAATACTAACACTTAACTGTGGGAGTGATTCAGTGAATAAAAATTAGCCAAAACACCACATTGATATTGAATATGTTAAAAAAGTCACATTGTACATTGATACTTTGTGATATATACACCATATTTTGAATTTTCATAGGGATATGAAGATTCTTTTTCATTGATTATTTATATCATTTTTCTAATATTCAAGTAGCCATACGAACCTGTAGAGTGTAGACTTTTACCGATATAGATTAAATATCTGAATATCCTTTATAATTAAATAGGTTACTTTCGAGTCCCCATTTAATGAATACCGAATATTTTGAAGTTAATTCATGTCTTTCTGTTTCAGATTTCGCCGCGAGATGGCGGTCAAGGCGTGTCACGTGGTTTTGCTCGTAGCTCTGATTCACATTGCTCTGTCGAAACCTTCACGGGGGCCATATTTCGACCACTCTGTAACAGACTACAGCAGCTTGGTGAGAAGTTGCGGTAGTTCTTTAGTTAAAACCTAAAATAACTTTTCCAAAGGTCTGGAAGTTAGTAGTGTATTATGAACAATAAATTTACATATCAATATTAAATTGATGTATAATTATAATCCAATTAAATGTAATTACTCCATATAATATATAAAACATTAAAAGAGGTACTGCTATTATACAGTACCTCAAATTTGTCTATTTTATTCATTCAAACAAGATTATTTTTCATAAACTAGGGCAAGTTCCGAGTTATTGGACCCATCCAGATTTTCAGACACGTAAGAAATAAATCAAAATAATTATTATTTAACTTTTATTTTGGTAAATGTGAAACTGCTCGGTAACTCGGAACTTACCCTATACGTGCTAGGGATTGTTATTCAAAATTATTGTAGATATTAATAAAACATTTTGCTATGACTTCTAATTGAATATTCGAAATTCATAATTGATATAAATGGAATTAGGAATACATTCCTTATATTCCTGTTATTTCTAATTTTCACTTGAACTAGTTGTTATAGCTATATCATATAAAGTAATTAAAACTTAGAATAATTTATATCAAATTATTGTTGGTTCAAATCCTCCTTAATCAGATACCGGACTCTTTCTAACTAAATCATTTTCCCCCGATTCAGCGCACCTGCTACACCAGTGAGGTCTGCAAGACTGAGTTTCAAACCCAGTTCAGGTGTCAGTGTCCGAAATGGTACTGGTGCAGGAGTCCCGGTAAGTACTACCATGCCTACTGCAGTATGAGTGCCAGGGGCACCATTTGGATTCAACCTGGGGGACTCAAGCAAGAGGATGCTCACTATGGCGACTAAGTGTTCGGATGATATATCTAGATACACCTTCTTATTTTAAGACTTTACTTTGGAAATGTATTTTTAGTTTCTATTGAATTGTCAGTCATGGAATATTACCATACAAATGCTATCAGTATTTAACTAACAATCATTATTGATAACTTACAATAGTTGAAATATACCTCCTAAGTATTCAGAATTCGTTAATTGTGGTAGCATTTCTGGTACGTACATTGAAATCATGAATTAGACAGAGAAAGAAGGCTCTAATTTTTCACATATATAATTGAAATTGCATTTTTCTTACCATTAAAAGAATAATTTATCCCTTATGATCGCGAACTCGAAATCATCAAAAATGGAGGTAATTTACACTGAAATTATTATTTGATTTCTTTCAACTCGTAATGAGAAAGTCATTTCGATGCTCAAGTTTAGATGTCAAAGTAGGTGTTATTGTAGGTGTTATTTGTATAAAAATGCCACTGACTTCAGTTTTTAATGATTAAGTGAATGAGAAGGAATAATTGAAGTACATTGTAGTTTTGTTATCAAGAGATGGGTGATATGCATAGTATCCTGTTTGTGAAATTAATTGATTAGGTATATGATTTAAAAATGTTCTTAATTAATATTCAATAATACTATTCTGAATTTAAAGCATGGAAAAATTTATATTATGATTATTTTTCAGATAGAAAATACTCATTTTATAGAAAACTATGATTAGTATTAACATATTTAAATTTTAACAATGGTTGAATCTTTTGTACAATAATAATAAATACTACTGCGTCAAAATAATGAATATTATTATTAAGCATGTACCTTTGTCATTTGTTTGTAAAAGTCCAATCTTAACATATAACTTTTTCGTTAATTCATTAAACAATGAAATGAAAAAATCTTTTTTATTTTACCTCTTGCCTAATAAGAAGCAAAATATAGAACGAAAAATAAATTACTAAATAAACATAATAAATAAATGTTCCAAGTATTATAAACTGTGATAGTTACTCCACCAAGGTTTTCTATGTATCGAAATTTTCTCTTCTGTTGAGGTAGGACTGCGTGAAATGTTAAATTGTGATCTCTTGCGGATTTGAAGGAAGGATCTTTTGTGGATTTATTTTTAATTGTGATCTTTTGCAGATTTAGGAGAATAAAATACTTTCAAAAATAGATTATACACTATTACTTTACATTGAACAAATAGATTCAAACCATGAAAACTCAATTTATATTTATATATATATAAGATTTTACCAAAATTTCATGAAATAGGTAGTGAAAGAAATTTCTGGATTGGCCTAGGAGAATTTATCGAAAGCAATTGATCGAACGGGAATTGATCGAACGTAAAATAGATTAAATTTAACGAAAGGAGAAATATTTCTGAAAAAATAACACACGTTGCATTTGTTATACATAACCAGGGGCATAGGTACATTTTGTCACCATCCAACCAGGTCGAAAGTGGGGAATCAATTCTCTATTCGATCTAGTCTCCATTCGATCTAGTCTCCATTCGATCAATTATCAATTCGATCAATTGCTTTCGATAAATTTGTTTGACTCCGTATTTGGACAGATGCAGAAAGAATGGTTAATATTTATTTGAACTTCATTTGGTATTAAATACTGCAGTCAGATTAATTCCTATTCTGGCAAACGCCCCCCCCCCCCCTTCCATGTTTGTAATTAGTGCTTGCTTGAAAGGTGTCCTGCTCTGATCTGTCTCTACAAAATAGATAACAATGTGCAATGAGATTCGAGTCTGGTGATGGTTGGTCGATTTTTAAACATGAATTCTCATATTTACAAACAATTTTTGGATTAACCAGTAACAACGTTCTATATTTTGTATCAATTTCCCTGATAGAATAAACGATATAAGTAATCTACGGAAGAAATATTGGAACCAAATAAAGGGAGATTTTGGACAGTAACCTGCAACTGTCTGTTGATAAGATGGGTTCTCTGGTGGTTGCTGTATAGTCGTTTGTGTTAAGTTCTTGGGCAATTACCATATATACGTATATAATAAAAGAAATTCTAATGCCATGATATTGCTTCTAAACCAACCAAATTCAGATTGAAAGAAAAAAGTTATTAAAGTTTAGCATGTGGAACATTACGATTATACTCACTGCAATCAGCTGTTAGGCTTCTTAAATATTATGCATACATTCTTCTGACTATTTTAAATAAATAGGATTTAAAAGAAGTCGAAATCGCAATATTTAGTTAGGCAAATAATAAATAAGTTATTTTAAGTATCAGTTAAAAATATTTTGCTTGATGTAACACTTAAATGTCCGAATTTTCTTGTCTTTTTCTGAATATATTTTCCCATTATTCGAACGCTTCCCATATTGAATATTTAACATAAAAAATCTTATCAGTTTACTTTTTACTTTTCCAATTTGCAGATATATGATTTAGCAAATATTCGGTGAAACAAAGCAGGATATTGCCGGTATATTGATTCATAATGAATAGCACTATCTATTCATAGCACTTACTTTGTCTGGTCTCGTGGGTACAGTAGCGTGACTATAAAATGTTTTATCGGTTATACATGATCAGTGATCATCTCTCTATAATTAGGCTATATATATTAAAGACAGATGTGAATATAAATATATATACTGCCCACCTTTCAGTAATTATAATATTGGAAAAAAGAAGAATGATTCATCCGGGAATATATTGGTATGGTATTTTAATTTGTATATTTTTATTCAACCTCTATATGTATTTCATTTAAAAAATACATCAATTTATGCAGAAAATGAATTAATTTGAATGAAATTAAAATGCACATTAATAAATAAATAAAAAACAGAAACCATTTGTTGATTGTTAGTTACTCTAATATTAACATTTTTAGCTGGCAAGGACACTAAACAATTAAACATGCGTAGTTTATAACAAAATAAAATGTAAAACAAGAGAAATAATAAAAACTGCCATTTTCTTTTCAAGCTTTCGATTTATTCAAAAATCATCCTCAGTAAACCTAATTTTAACCTAAAAGATACACAATTTATATTCTCTAATCTCCTATCTAGGATACAAACTATTTATAAATAAAACTTAATTCTATATTTAATTACAATATAAATAAATACCTAACGAAATGAAAATAAATTAAAATCACAAAAAAAATCATTTTAAAATAAACAATTCCGTAGAAGCCCCTTGTCAATTGAGTTGGGGCTTCTGGTCATAAATAAAAATTGATTCCAATGTCCTCAAATCGAAAGTATTGCAGGTAGTCAAATTTTTTATTTTATTTTCTGGAAATGAATGATTTTTGTCGAAAGAATGTTCTAAAATTATACTATTTTCAGGGTTAGATAAAACGGTAAAGGGTTTTCTGAAGTAAACCCCTCTGTGTTTACTAACTCTCACCTTTAGTTGTTTCCGTGTTCCGTCTATACATATAGGCCGCAGAACACTGTCCTCATGTGACATTGTATATAACATTGGAAACAAGTAAAGGTGGAGTTTGTCTTTATAATTGAGCATATTGCCGATGGAATTAGAGGATTACTAATGAATTTAAGTTGAATTTGAGGGTAAAACTTATTTATCAAAATGGATAATTTACGCTTGAGGATATTGGAAAAAAAAGTAAATACTCTAACCTAACATAAATTGGCTTCCTATCACAGATAAGTTCTAAAGGTTTTGATTGGTAAATATTATTTAAAGTTTTCCTAAATTCAGTATTTATAATTTTGCAAGTGAAGCCATTTTTCAAAAAATAATCACTAAGAAAAGACAATTCATTCTCAAACAACGTGCCTCGAGAACAAATCCTAAAGGCCCTATAAATCAAACATGAAATAATGTTTGTCTTAAAATTAAATGGAACCAAAGATTTAAATTTCATATCAAGACCAGTGAATGTTTTTTTTTTGCGAAATACAGAAATTACAAATTCATTTTTTTCTCTAGCAATTAAAACATTTAGGAAGCTAAGCTTTGAATCAGTTTCAGTCTCACAAGTGAATTTAATATTGATATGTTGAGAATTTAGAAAATTTAAGAATTTTGTTATGTGAGAGCTGTGCCTAAAAAGAATGGAAGTATCGCCAATGTAACGTTTATAAACTATTGGTTTAAAGTCTGAAGGACAATTATCTAGCCAAGTAACTTCAATTAAGTTTTATTTATAAATAGTCTGTATCCTAGTTAGGAGATTAGAGCATATAAATTGTGTATCTTATAGGTTAAAATTAGGTTTCCTGAGGATGATTTTTGAATAAATCGAAAGCTTGAAAAGAAATGGCAGTTTTTATAACGACATCATTCACCTTTGTCATTTCTGATGGATTGGTGCACGTGATTGTATTAGTTTATGAAAATTAGATGAGATACGCATAGCAAATGAAAATATGACCTTCCCGCATTCTGCGAAGGTAATAATTGAATATGTGTACTTTATGGGTACCGATTAATTTGCCGATTTGCACAATTTCGAGAATGCGTTGCGCGTTTTCAAACCCATTTAACCCGCTATGCCGTGTGTGCGTTACTACCTTTATTTTATTTATTACAATATGAAATTTTAATAGAAGTGCATAGGTTCGATGTTTTTAAATGTAAATGTATGAAGATTACTTTAAAAAAATGAACAAAGATAACAAGAGATAAATGACAATTACTTTGAAAGGCCATTATTTAGTTTGTTGTATCCGCTAGTTTGCTGCACTGCACACTTCATGACTGTTTAATGACCTGGAAGGGGTCATAGTTATAATACACAATTACACATATATTAGTATTAGATTTATAATTAAAATTGAATTATTAAATACTATTAATTCAGCTAGGCATTAGGGGGTTAAAGGAGACTATTCATTTACTTTTCTGCTTCTCATTATTTCTTAGTAATATTTTTTTCAATATTTTTTCTAATTTACATAATTTTTTATAATTTCTATATTTAGTAAAAATAACTTCAAATGTATTATCACATTTGAAAACAATGTGCTACCATACTTACATACAAATGCAATAATACATCAATAGGGATGTGACATTGTGCATATTGCATATATGCAGTCCTCTACATATATTTCGAGTGCATATGATAAGCACAAGTGCATATATGCTAACCGAGAAATATGCACTTCTTGGTCAATTTTTAACATGTAAATGACTAATCTATGCCGTTTTCTTCTGGACCCCTGCACAGAAAACGATTTTAACTGTGGATCCAAGTAAATTTGATCAAACTAATTATTCATATTTAAAAAGTAAAAAGATTTTAGAGAGTTGTACTACTCAAAAAATATTACAACGTATAGCACGTATATATGTATTTAATTTATTTGAGTAATTAAACACGAAACGGTTTAAATCTACCATTCAATAACTTTGTGTCGCTGCTTATAGCTGTGAATACTTTAAGTTTGAATGGAACCGCTGGTCTAACAAGATGGTTTATGATTTTCAAGTCATGACTAAAGTAATGAACGGAATGTGATATATGAATGTTGGATAGTTTAGAACTTTAGAAGACTATATTTGGCTGAAAGAAACATTTGCTACTTTTGTTTCTTGTGATGTAGAACAGGTGTTTTTCCAGGTGACCGGACAATTCGCCGCGGACAATTCGCCGTGAGGACAATTCGCCGCTAGGACAATTTGCCGCCAAAACAACTCACCATGTGATATATGTTTTACCTCCGTATACACCATTTATTTATAGAAAATATTTCAAATGTAAGCTGCGTGTTGTAAATTAATCATCAAATATTCTTAGCAGTATTTGAAAATGTTTGCTTTTCCATTTCAAAAATTAAATATAATGTTTTTTCAACTATAAAATAAATATAGTGTGTGCTGTAAATTAACAACAACATTTTCTTCGTTATATTTGAAAATATTTTGCAAAAAAATAATTTGCTATTGGAAAGAAAACAAGTTCAGGTGTCTTCTTAATACGTTTAATGACTTATCAAAATCACTTTAGTTTAAAACTAGTACACCAGTGCAAATTAAGGTTATTCAACTACGAAGTCTTATATTTTTGTCTTAGGTAGGCTACTGATTTATATCACCTCTTCATTTTCCTCTTCTATTCGTGACTGCAGTCTTCAGTGCTTGTGTTCATTTCATACAATTCCTTGGTAAGTGATTGCATCCACGAAATAGCTTTTCTGCATTCCCATGCATTGTCACGGACTGGTGGTCGGTTCCTTTGTTGAAGGAGTCACTTTGCTCTCTGACTTTTCTTCCTGTCCCTTGTATTTAATTTCCTTTTTACGTCAACTAGCAATCCTTTCATTTCAGAACAGACGTTAAATACTTCTAAAATTATATTAATAGCTCTAATAATTTTTGCGGCCTGGAAAATTCTCACAGATATAACAAAAGAAACTAATTAATTGAAATAATAAAATTTGTCAATTATTGTTTTACGTCAGTCTTGAGCGTATAGAAGCAAATCAAGGTTCAAATTTATTATTTTTTAGATATTTATAAATCATGTGTACGCCAGCCAAACATAAATCACGCGGCGACTTGTTCTGGCGGCGAGTAGTCCTAGCGGCTAGTTGTCCTCACGGCGAATTGTCCGGCGGGGAGCTGTCCTAGAACCGTTTTCCCAGTACAAAAATACATTAGCAGATAATAGAAGGAGATTCACGGTTGGAAACCTGAAATACCATTTAATAATAAAGTCCAATTCCACTGTTTGAAGTTGAATGTGTATGTTTGAAATTGACTAACTATTAAAAAAAGACTAAATATGAAACAACATTGTTATATTTTCTTTTCTAACGTTAAACATTTCGCAGTAAAAATACAAACTTGAGATTACACCTTCGATTTATTGTAAGTTCCATTCAAACCACCAAAGTACAGCTACATTTAAAACATACCAATATACAGATAACCTTTATTTTAAATTCCGTAATTACCTTTGGGCATGTAATAATATTATGCACACTATATTGAATAACTTCTGTCATATAAAATGCATATTTCCAATATGCATTTTGGTTCTGTATATATGAACATTGACTTTTTTGCATATATATGCATATTTCCAATATGCATTTTGGTTCTGCATATATGCACATTGACTTTTTGCATATTATACGCAGATATAGGCATATATTATGCTGCATATCGCGTCAAAAATTATGCATATTTTATGCTGCATATTGTCACATCCCTATACTTGAATTTAATATTTATTCATGCAAAGTGGACATATAAAATATATATTAGATTAAAATGTCGGACCAAAAACTACGAGGTTTATTCTTTGTCTATCTGATAATAACTGTAATATAATAAACTGTATTAAAAATAGATGGCAATTTAGACTGTAGCCATGGGTACTAAATGCGTGATACGTACTCATAGCTTGGAATAAATATATCTAGATCATTTATTTCTGGAGTCGAGATATTGTCGGGTAGTTTAGTCAGGTGAGTAAAGGCGATAGTCACGGTACTGGAAGAGCTTCGTGAATAGTCTAGACAATTGTAATTACTATAGGGTTGTGACAATATGCTCTTAAAATTATAGATCCTGAAAATATTATAGACGGAGAGAAATAAACAGTACTGAATCGTTCTAAATCAGTGGTATATAGCATTCGATACCACATTATTTTAATTTTGTCACAACCCTAGTAATGACTATATTCTCTGTTTATTTACTAGTAACTTCATAAATCAAAAATTAGACTGGGTGTACAAGGAAAAATAGTAGGAAATTAGAAGACTGTGATTAGTGAAATTAGTATCATAAGTTCACTTCTGTAGGACTGTCATTGTTAGTAAGATCAGAACTAGTGCAACTTTAAAGATAACCCCATTTGTTGTTTTTTTAGTAATACTATTAATGATATATTAGTCTATATAATAGAGTTTTTGAATATTCAATACCCAAATGATCTGGAACACCCTGTAGTATATTGAGCATCATTCAAAACATTAATTATTGATTATTTATATTAACAATAAATAATAAATTAAGAGTATCTTATTGATTGGATTTAAATGTTAATTATTTTCAAAAAGCGCCATTTGGTGATAAATGTTTCAACTTTTCCGCGTGTCTTGATCGTCATCAACTTCTATGCCGCATAAACGTTACGCAAAGATTATGCATATGTGGGTGTAATATTAATAAATATAATTTTACTTCTTTTTATCTCTAATGTAAAACAATTTAATTTTTATTTGAAAATAAGTCAAGTTATATTTGAAATAAATCGAGTTAAACTTAAAATAGTTCAACTTTGATTTAAAATTCTTCAAGTTTTATTTTAAAAAGTTCAAGTTTAATTTAAAAGAATTAAGTTTATTTCAAAATTCAACTTCTATGAGTCCTCTATATCACTTATAGGATGTATCTTTGAAGCTCTGCACTAATATTTAGATGTGATATCTCTGATAATGATAATCTTTATTGAAAAAATGTAACATCTATAACATCTGAATAAATATAACAGAAATAAGCATGGTACAAGATGAATATAAAATCAAGTCTATATATGAAGAAGGAGTTCCTTGTTAGACTGTAGAGTGGATGAGAGAAATGGATGAGAGAAGTGAAATGAGAGTAGTAAAATGAAAGAAGTGGATGAGAGAAGTGAAATGAGAGAAGTAAAATGAAAGAAGTGGATGAGAGAAGTGAAATGAGAGAAGTAAAATGAAAGAAGTGGATGAGAGAAATGAAATGAAAGAAATCTTATCTCACTTTTATCATTTCACTTCTCTCATCCAAGTAATAGTTCGGAGCTTCAAAGGTTCATCTATGACTACATGTGATATCGGGGGCTCATAGAGTTTTATTATTAAATTATTAAACTTTTTTTTTTAAATTAATCTAAAATTTTTTTTTAATTAAACTATTTTTTTTAATTAAACTTTTTTTTTTAATTATACTTCATTTTTTTAATTAAACTTTTTTTTTTAATTATACTTTATTTTTTTAATTAAACTTTTTTTTTAATTATACTTTATTTTTTTAATTAAACTTGAATTATATCAAATTAAGGTGAAAGTTTTAAATATAACTTCACTTACTCTAAATTAAATTTGACTTATTTTAAATTGAACTTGAATTATTTCAAATTAAAGATAAAAAGGTGTGTATATAGGTACAGATTATTAGCTATGATACAATGTATATATTCCGCGCAATTTGCTGATTTTGCACAATCTCGAGAATGCTCTGTGCGTTTTTTAGGATCTTGAAAACGTGTGACAATTTCGAGATTGTGGCCCAGTTACAAGATCCAAAAAACGCGCAGCGCATTCTCGTATGTAATACCATGTAATTTATGGAAAACTTTTCTTTATTTTATATTTAATTTAAAAGACAAAAACAAAGAAAAAAAAGAAGTTAATCCCAAACGTTTGGTAACTCAATAAAATAAAAATATCTGTTTTGTTCAAGTTTTCTTCAAGTAACTAACTAAAACTTAATTACCAATATATTACCAAGTTATAATGTTTAACTATCATATTTTGATGAAATGGACCAATTAAATGCATAAATAATTGATTATCTACTCCATCACTGTTAGTCTGCTTCATACCCTTTACCTGCATTGCACAATCTCGAGATTGTAACGCATTTTCAATGATCATAAAAACGAGCGGTGCTTTCTCGAGATTGTGTAAATCGGCATAAGGTGCGGATTATATATATTTTATAGACTAATTTTCGTTGATGCACCGACATTTTGTGAAGGCTTATGAAATAAAGCGCCATCTATCAGATGCAAGATAAAACTTATGAGGTAAAAAATTTACACTATCTTCTCTTGATACAATGCCTTTAGCTGAAATAATATCGTTAACTAATTAATCGTTAACTAATTAACATATAACTTTCATACAATGTTAAAATATTTCATATTAAAAATAGACCCACCCTACCGTTGAAAATTATTTACGTTATAAAACTTGTTATAACTCTCTGGGTTTCAGAGTTAATATATTTATTAATTTAAAAATAAAAATAAATCATTTTCTAAATGTTTATAAGCTTTTATAGATCCGTAATATATAATAAGGAATGGGATTTTAATTAATTAGTGATAAATATGGTAATATTCACTTTGGTTATTGCTATCAAAAAATGACCAAATTCTATATTAATAGACTATATACCATGACAAAAAATTGAAGTCATTTATTCTAATATGATTTACTATCTATTATTTCTATAATGAAATAGCTTGATCAATCAATGTAATTGATAAACATTGATGAACACAATAATTTTTCTGTCTGCAGACTTAGATATATAACCACTATATTTCACACAAGTTGTGCCAAATAAAGCATTGGTAAATTACAAGACTCAATCTTACTAAATAGCTAGCTGTGTATTATCGTTCTGTGCACCAGTACATAATTAAGATAGATTTAACACAAACTATGCAGATTGTGGAGTCAATTTCATTCTGGTTACAATATTTTTTTTACCAATACACAATTTAGTTGAAATTAATTAGATAGCTGATATCTGAAGTTTTTATTACTTTTAAGTTGAAAGTAATATTGAGATATTCAAAACTTATTAATATTGAAATATGATCAAAATTTCTGATTGTCGTGGCCTATTGTAATCCATTTTTTGATTTCAATTCAAATTCGTTGATTTCAATTTTACAGAAGAATTAGAATACTTTTTCAATTAAAAACTGTTTCATTTTGAATTAACATTTTGAAGTATCTCATCGACTATAATATTGAATTAATTTAAGTTGTATTCTTATCACAACTATTATTTTACCTCAGTTTACACACCATGTGTTATAGAAGTTTATTGAGAGTGGCTTTCGGCCCTATTTTGGTTCATTGCATCTTGGCCAAAGTTGGCTTCATCAGCTTTTCAGGACATGTGATAAATGGACCATCGGAGAAATTCACAGTAACCAGGCAATGTGAGTAGAGAAAAAACTTTGAATGCTTAGTACAACTTTTCAGATTTGAACTTTTATTCAAGATTTTTAATTGTCTCAATGTAATTTCGCAACCTTGCGGTGGATTTTTTTTGTGAGTGCGGTTGCCACATTTGTGCATTTATTTATTTAATTGTCAACAAATACGTACCAAACATGACTATTTATCCATTTCTACAAACCCTTATTTCTCAGGGTTTTAGGTCAATTCACCGAAAACACATTCGCCGAAAACATTTTCGCCGCACGACACATTCACCGAAAATATGACAATTTTTTAGCAGACTAAGGTTTACTACAAAAATTTAAGTTTATTGAACATTCGAAATTGATCAAATTTTTATTAACTATAAATGAAACAGTAATTAATTGTCTAGTTTTAATGCCATATAAATACTGGTTTTTAGTCCCATTATAAAAGTTTCTTTAAAAAATTTAGTAGGGGTTTAACGTGTGCTTCGGCCATATCGTTTACCATATCGCTGACTTCAAAATAAAACTAATTGCAATGGACTAGAAGAAGCAATCATAAAGAAAAATGGCTCCATGAATAAAATCACCTACCACAGTATGTGAAAATGCTCTTGGATGCAGACTGATTCTACAATGTATATAGAAGGATTAAAATAAAGTGAGACGAACACAGAATTTTCTTTTGTAACTGATAATTGTACACAGAAAATAGGATAAACATAGAGTTAATAGACTGACACAAATAATGCAGCAATAACATTATATGAGTTAACTAAGTTAACGTAAATTTCATAAAGTTTATCCAATAATTATGTAAAATATTGTAAAGTAAGGTATACATTTATATGTAATTTCATCTGGACATATGAGATAAATTTGTTTACCTTTTTAATAATCATATTTTTCGGCGAATGTGTTTTCGGCGTAAGTATTTTCGGCGAATGGACCGGCCACCATTTCTCAGTGGTTTCATTATATTAACCCTAGTAACCAAGCCCTTACAAATTTGCTCAGTAACCTAAGGACTGGCCCAGGCGACTCAGTCCTCACTTCAACTGTTTTAAAATCTCAACAAATAGACTTATCGATGATGTTTTCTCATAAAAACCATCATTTTATATGTACACATCCATTGTTAAACGCCAAAGAATAGTCATCTTCGAATAGTCATTATAAATTTGAAATAAAATTAACAAGCAGAGATAAGAAACAAATATTTCTTAGGTTTTCTAACTATTTGTGCAAAAGCCATTTCCATCACCCATCAACAAAATCCTTATAACATTCACAAAAATTAACAAAGTTTAATGAAAATATTATATGTTAATGGAGAAGCGTTCAGCAATAAAAAAAATACAGAAATAAACACTTACCTTGAATAGTTTGAAATATACTAACTTAAAGTTGTTTTACGGTTTTTCGAGACACCCTGTATATTTGAATAAATGCCCATAATATGAATATCTTGTCATTTATCGCCTTCTTTTTTGTTTAATCGTATGTAATAGGTACATGATATTTGGCAATAGATTTATGTCTTAACTCTTTCCTAGGCGAATGCAAAAATTCATGCTACCTTGACCCTGAATGCATGATGGCTTCTGCACTCAGAGTCAACGAAAAGATCTACGAATGCAAGACTCTGAACTACAGGGACACCAGTATAATGAGAGAAAAGGAAAATGCTGTTACTTTCGTCATGAGTGAGCGGATAGCCATAAACTTTAAAATAAGTATATTTTCAGCCAAGAGTAGTGGACTTAAAATTTTCAGTGGGTAATTCAATTGAAGATCAATTTGATTTACAGAAGACAAAACGTATCATTTCAAATGTCAAAATCGTGCTGTTCTGGATGGCTATTGTAATCAAACTGTACTGGGTTCTTCTATCATAAGAGATAACACTGCTCCTCTTCGTTCAATTTCTGATATAGTTGCTTTTATGAAATCTAACTTGACGCACCTTTCAGATAGGAACCACGACTGTGAACTTCCGTTCGATCTGGTGAACGGTGTTGGCTGCATTCACATCCCCAACAATTGGACAGTCGTATCGGAAAGTCATACCCTGTGTCCGACCAACTCAGCATTGTACTCTCCCGCAACCCTGGCCATACTTGAAAACATGAGACAGCATCTCATCAAACTGAGCGGTGAGTTAATGAAATATTGATTGTTATGCTGATCAATGAAACGTGAGAGCTTAGTTTGAAATAAGATGACAAAAAACAATCATAATGTCGAGATTGACCCAGGGCATTCAATTAGAAAATAACATATGAAAATGCTTAATAATTTATAGTAAATGGCATCTGTATATATTTTGTTAAAGCCTAGGTCACACCGACCGAACTTTGTATGGGCGTTCCTTGGGCGGTAACAAAAATCATCTCCGCTCATTACCGTTCACAAAAGTTGGTCTCTGTTAAAGCAACGCCGTATAGGCTCGGCTACCGCTTATATTTTCTCACCGCTCGGAAGGTTTTGAGCTGCACAAAATATTGCGAGCGTTAAGGAGTGATTGTTTTCCTCTATGCAAAGTTCACAAGATCAAGTACGTGAACCATTTTTTCCGTTAGGTATTTCAGAAATACTAAACGGTGCTTTATCAGCTTTGCCCGGACGGTGATAAAAAGTTGAACAAGCTTTGGGAGAGCGTTTTCTTTTACCAGTTTGTGTTTCGAAAATATTTTTGATATCAAAAATATGGGCGGTGCCATAGCGGTGGATCGCTAAAGCTGGCGTTGCTATAGAGTTGGCTTAACAATAGCAAGAGGAAGCGAGCGTTGGTTTGGCATTACACTGCGTCCATCGCTTTCTTTATTGCAGATCACTATTTTGTTACTAATTTTAATAATATTATTCGTTCAGTTGTGAAACTTTGGTCACTGGAGGATTTCTTCTATGTTAGTATCTTGCTGAATTATTTTTTGAATCCATGAGAAAATTGGAAAGTTATGAACGTTTAAGTATTTTGAAGGCATTTTAACTGTCCATCGCTTTATTGCAGCTCTGTGATAAGGCAAAAAAATGGGCGATTAACTTCTACCGAGAGGGTAAAAATTGTAGCAGGTCCTGCAGAAGGGATGACTCTTCTATATTTAGCTTTATAAATTGGAAGGGTGAAGAGAACAATAGTTTCTTTTGTGGAAAATCCCGACACAAACCGAAGGAGAGATGGTGGTACGAGAAAAAGAATTTCCCCTCGAAGTATGCAAAAATTAGGCAAGCAGGTCAAAGACATCCAAATGACACTAGTACCTCCATTTTTGACAATGCTGTCTTTGGTCTTACGTCCAAACAGTCCGGATGTAATGTCTCTAATGAAACGGTCAGAAATGCTCAATGGGGCTTAAGACAAGAGAACAAGGCAATCAAGTCATGAGAGTATCTCACTTGATGCCCAGAGATGTGAAGAAAGAAGTTGTAACCCTTCAAGCATGAGATTGTGCGAAGTAATGCAGGAAAATCATCTTTTGCCAACGAGATAATTACAAACTATTACGCCAAGGGAACAAGCACTCAACAAAAGAGGCAATGTAGGATTGGATTGTTAGGTTTACACCCTCTGGTACTCGAAAAGGGCCAATTAACGTTTTACCAATGATGCCTGCTTAAAACAAAAAGCCACAGCCTCCTTGTTGACGACGAAACCAGTGTGGATAAACAGCTCCAGTAGGATTCAAACTTTAACCCATCCATACAGACAATCAAGGGTGGCTCTTTCCTCATCTGATAAAAGAACAAGGAGGAATTTTGTTTTCGTGTAATTCTGTGTACATCTAATGCCTTTTTCCTTTTGGGTCTTGTCCATAGGAGGCCTGGAAATGGGCTCCACGTTCCTTGTCGTCTCATTTAAGACACTGTTTGGACGAATAACCAATGACAGCATTGTCGAAAATAGAGGCACTAGTGTTATTTGGCTGCTTTATAACCTGCCTGGGTAGCTTTCGCATATTTCGAGGGGAAAAAGCTTCTCCTCGTACCCTCATCTCTTCTTGGGTTTGTGTCGGGATTTTGAAATAAACTATTGTTCTCTTAACCCTTCCAAGTTATAAAGCTAAATATAGAAGAGTCATCCCTTCTGCAAGACCTGTTACAATTTTTATCCTCTCGGTAGAAGTTAATCGCCCATTTTTTGGCCTTTTCACAGAGCTGCAATAGAGCCATGGACAGTTAAAATGTCTTCAAAATACATAAACATTCATAACTTTCTAATTTCCTCATGGATTCAAAAAATATTTCAGCGAGATACTAACATAGAAGTAATCTTCCAGTGACCAAAGTTTCACTGTTGTACGATTAATATTATTAAAATTATTAACAAAATAGTGATCTGCAATAAAGCGATGGACGAAGTGTATGGAGCTATGCGACCCTCACACCAACGTCGAATTAAAGTTCATCAACGCAATGAATCTCTGCTTCAACGCCTGAGACCGTTTCAGCAAACTCGTGTCCCTGATTCAAACGCTTTCAACCGCCTCATTAAAGTTTATGAAACGTTTAATAACCGCCCGGGCAATGCTGGTGTAGCAGCGGTGGTCCAGTATTTAAGATTTCTGCGTTGGTCTTGCGAACTCAAACGTCCACATACTTGCTTCTGATGATGCCAAACTTTGACTGACGGTACCCCAGGCCTGAAAGGGGCCAACTTTTGGTGAACATTAACAAGTGGTGAAGATTTTTGTACTCGCTTCAGGAACGTTCCAGCAAAGTTCCTCCAGTATGACCGGGCCTTCAAATAATGAATCTCAACTATCGATTTCTATCAAAAATCTATCAGAATTTGTCATAGAATTTGTCATCCACTCAGTTCCGTAGTCCAAAGCAGTATACCGCTATACCAACATTAAACCGCCACCAAGGCAACTCGTTACCATTATCAATTTTCCCTTTTGTGTGCGGTAACTAGCGTTGTCGAAATTCGATTCATTGTCCCTCCGTTCAAGGAACGCTCCAACAAAGTTCTTGCGGTGTGACCTAAGCTTAAAATAATTTCACATTTGGTGAATTGAGATGTGGTGAACTAATCATGCGGTGAAGTTTCCAGTGAAGAATTGAGGGCGATGCACTTATTTGAAATCATATGCTATTTAATTTTTAATACAATTTTATGGAATATTATTTGAAAAGAAATATTAGAAAGGCTATAGTTGCACACCATAAAAAAAAATTCTGGGCAAACCTATAATATACTTACCAAACTATATTTAATAAAATATAATATTTTGCATCAACCATGAATGTTTTTCTCCAATAGGTGATGGTACTATGTCTCACGTACGCATAACAATTGGTCTTCAGAAGAACAGTTCTGGAGCTTTCGTTTGGCGCACTGGTGGATACATTGAGGGAAGTGACCCAGCTAAACCCTTTCAGGTTCAGCCAGGACAATACCCATTTCAGGCACCGGACCCAAATGATGCAAATGCGATCCATGCTGTGATGGCTAAAAAAGTTAGCTATAAGATGTTCGATATATACAGTACTTATTCAGCACATTCTGCTTGTCAAATGTACTAGAAAAGCTAAATAATGTCCTACCATCCATATTGTTATAGTGAGTAATATAGTTCGATATAGTATTGTACAGTTATACAGTGTTGTATTGCAAGACAATAGTTACGATTTTGGTAATCTATACTAATAATTTCCCTTGTGTATTTATTTATTTGATGTTCGCTTTTACACGACGGGTATTAAACATGAAGAATGTAACTATGATACGCACGGGAATATATTGACTTGATATTTAAATTCCCCTGTTTTTATTCAATTTTTAAATGTATTTCATCTGTAAAATAAATAAGACTATAAAGAGAATTTAATTTTAATTGAATTCATTAATTAAAAGTAACATAACAACGGGTAATAAATTGGTATTGATGATGACCCGTAATTTTTAACCGGAAGTACACTAGTAATAAATAATAATTTAAGTAACACTATTGATTCATCAATAAATGATTAAATTATTTCTAAACGAAATCCTAAAAGTTTTTATTAGTTCAAATCATTTTTTCATCTTCAAACTAGTATCTTTCCAAAAGAAATCAATCTGGCATATTTATATATTGGATTGATTATATTTCTTCAAATACTGATTATAAATTACTAAAGAAAGTCACATTTGATATACAGTAGAACTCCTCTATGATGGACTCCTCTATTGTGTATATAGAGTCCTCTATTGTGTATATAGATATCTTTAAGGATGCTTGTGTTATACCAATATTTAAAAAAGGTGACAAAACTGATATTAGTAACTACCGACCAATTTCGATTCTTCCATTATTTAGCAAGATATTTGAAAAATGTGTTGCCAAGCGTTTGATTTCTTTCACTGATCGTTTTCATGTTGTCAGTGACAAGCAATATGGATTCCGCAAAGGTCTGTCGACGGTGGATGCGATTGTGAACTTTTCTGAGCACATCTGTGAAAATTTGGAAGACCGTAAGCACGTCCTTGGTGTCTTTATTGATTATTCAAAAGCATTTGATACCGTTAACCACAGTATTTTGCTTTCCAAACTGGAAGCCTATGGTGTTCGTGGTGTGACTCTTAATTGGTTTAGGAGTTACTTGGAAAACCGTAGACAGTGTGTTAAAGTCGGCAGTTCTTATTCGCGTTATGGTAGTATTTCGATTGGTGTACCTCAGGGAAGTGTGTTGGGGCCGCTTTTGTTTATCTTGTATGTTAATGAATTTTCCAATATCTCGCCTTTCTTGAAATCTATCTTATTTGCTGATGATACAACTATCTCTGCTGCAGGTTCAAATTTCCAGGAATTATGTAGTCTTCTGAATAGGGAGCTGGAGTCTATCTCATCGTGGTCTATTTCAAACAGATTGGCACTGAATGCTGAAAAAACTGGTGCGGTCCTTTTCTCGAATAGAATGTATGATGTCGACCTCTCACGCAGTCTGATTGTGAATGATGTCCGAGTGGACTTCTCAGAGAGTGTATCATTTCTTGGTCTTACCATTGATAGCAGACTGAAGTATAGAGATCATATTGATATAGTGTGTAGAAAGTTGTCTAAGGTGACTGGCATTATATACAAAGTAAGAGAGTTCCTACCACAAAAGTCTTTAATCAGTTTGTACTATAGTCTGTTCTACCCTTATCTAATGTACGGAAATATTCTATGGGGTGGAACTTATGATGTTCATTTGCATACTATTGAGATGCTCCAAAAACGAGTAATAAGAATCATCACCGGTAGCGAGTACTTAGCCCACACTGACCCCCTTTTTTATATCACTGGTATTTTGAAATTAGATGATCTCCATAATTATTTATTGCTTGTGTATTTGTTTAGAAATAGAACTAATTTTAACTACTCCAACTTACCCTATGAAACTAGGCATGCTTCTGATCCAGTTATAGGTCGTCACAGGTTAACTTTAACGGAGCACAGTGTTCATTTTTCTGCAGCTAAACTGTGGCAGTCTCTACCTCCAAATATAAAAACTATTAACTCTTTGAATATCTTTAAATCAACTCTTAAAAAGTACTATCTTGCCAAATATGCTGATCATAATTAGTTTAGGTACATTGTGATCTGTGACTTGTTGTTAATAATTGTAAGTTTGTGTATTCTTATCTTTATCATTTGTAGCTTTTGGTGTGTTTTCTCTGTCTGTGCAATCATTTAGGTCTAATACAAAAATATTATCTATTTAGTGTAAATGTCGCATATATTTTATGACAGGATAAAACCATTCCTGTCTCTTGTTTTAACCTTGCCCGAAAATTTCTTATTAATAAGAAATTATATATGGGCTTGTAGAACTGTATTGTTTTTTATTACTTTTCTTCAATAAATATCCTTATCCTTATCCTTATCCTTATTAAGAAAATTACTCCGTATAATGGAAAAAATTTCCTTAATTGCGCCTTTAACGGAAATAAGTTCCTTGAAACGGATGCTATTCATGGTTGACAAAAGAAAATTTGTTCACTAAACTAAACTCGGATCTTTACAATCTAAATTCACTATATAGATCTACTGTGGTACCCAAAAGGGAACGCTACGTCTGATCTACTGAGAAAAGAATAACCAACTCAATGTCCTACTGTTCCTGAAAAGGTTTCCTCAACATACACATAATTATGTTTTAAAAAGGTTATATTCTAATTTATCTAAATATAGTAAAAACTTGAGCTAGCGATTAATTTTAATATTCTTCAATTACTGATTTGGATACATAATATAGAATCTATTGAGTGGAAGCTTTCCGATGTTATGGCTTGTATACTTGTTCGGAATTTAAACCAGAGTTTTGACATAGAGGAACAGATTTCAACATTATTTCAATTGAATATTCAAATTTATCTCTGATAGTACATCATCACAGTGACTCTTTTCTCTGATAATACATCATCACAGTGACTCTTTTTCTGATAATACATCATCACAGTGACTCTTTTCTCTGATAATACATCATCACAGTGACTCTTTTTCTGATAATACATCATCACAGTGACTCTTTTTCTGATAATACATCATCACAGTGACTCTTTTCTCTGATAATACATCATCACAGTGACTCTTTTTCTGATAATACATCATCACAGTGACTCTTTTTCTGATAGTACATCATCACAGTGCCTCTTTTTCTGATAGTACATCATCACAGTGACTCTTTCCTCTGATAGTACATCAACACAGTGAATCTTTTCTCTGATAGTACATAATCACAGTGACTATTTTCCCTGATAGTACATCATCACAGTGACTCTTTTCTCTGATAGTACATCATCACAGTGACTCTTTTCTCTGATAGTACATCATCACAGTGACTCTTTCCTCTGATAGTACATCAACACAGTGAATCTTTTCTCTGATAGTACATCATCACAGTGACTCTTTTTCTGATAATACATCATCACAGTGACTCTTTTTCTGATAGTACATCATCACAGTGCCTCTTTTTCTGATAGTACATCATCACAGTGACTCTTTCCTCTGATAGTACATCAACACAGTGAATCTTTTCTCTGATAGTACATAATCACAGTGACTATTTTCCCTGATAGTACATCATCACAGTGACTCTTTTCTCTGATAGTACATCATCACAGTGACTCTTTTCTCTGATAGTACATCATCACAGTGACTCTTTCCTCTGATAGTACATCAACACAGTGAATCTTTTCTCTGATAGAACATCATCACAGTGACTCTATACTCTGATAGTACATAATCACAGTGACTCTTTTCTCTGATAGTACATAATCACAGAGACTCTTTTCTCTGATAGTACATAATCACAGAGACCGTTTTCTCTGATAGTACATTATCTCAGTGACTCTTTTCTCTGATAGTACATCATCACAGTGACTCATTTCTCTGATAGTACATCATCACAGTGAATCTTTTCCCTGATAGAACATCATCACAGTGACTCTTTACTCTGATAGTACATCATTACAGTGACTCTTTTCTCCGATAGTACATCATCGCAGTTACTATTTTCTCTGACAGTACATCATCACAGTGACTTTTTACTCAGATAGTATATAATCACAGTGACTGTTTTCTCCGATAGTACATCATCGCAGTTACTATTTTCTCTGACAGTACATCATCACAGTGACTTTTTCTCAGATAGTATATCATAACAGTGACTGTTTTCTCTGATAGTACATCATCACAGTGACTCTTTACTCTGACAGTTCATCATCACAGTGACACTTTTCTCTGATAGTATATCATCACAGTGACTCTTTTTTCTGATAGTACATCATCACAGTGACTCTTTTCTCTGATAGTACATCATCACAGTGACTCTTTTCTCTGATAGTTCATCTTCACAGTGACTCTTTTCTCTGATAGTACATAATCACAGTGACTCTTTTCACTAATAGTACTTTATCATAGTGACTCTTTTTGTCTGATAGTACATCTTTTCAGTGACTCTTTTCTCTGATAGTACATCATCACATGACACTTTTTTTGATAGTACATCATCACAGTGACTCTTTTCTCTGAGAGTACATCATCACAGTGACTCTTTACTCTGATAGTACATCATCACAGTGACTCTTTTCTCTGATAGTACATCATCACAGTGACTCTTTTCTCTGATAGTACTTCATCATAGTGACTCTTATCTCTGATAGTACATCATCACAGTGACTCTTTTCTCTGATAGTACAACATCACAGTGACTCTTTTCTCTGACAGTAAATCATCAGTGTGACTCTTTTCTCTGACAGTAAATCATCACAGTGACTCTTTTATCTGACAGTACATCATCACAGTGACTCTTTTTTCCCTTATTACATCATCACAGTGACTCTTATCTCTGATAGTACATCATCACAGTGACTCTTTTATCTGACAGTACATCATCACAGTGACTCTTTTTTCCGTTATTACATCATCACAGTGACTCTTATCTCTGATAGTACATCATCACAGTGACTCTTTTTTCTGACAGTAAATCATCACAGTAACTCTTCTCTCTGATAGTACATCATCACAATGACCCTTTTCTCTGACAGTAAATCATCACAGTGACTCTTTTCTCTGATAGTACATCATCACAGTGACTCTTTTTTCTGACAGTAAATCATCACAGTAACTCTTCTCTCTGATAGTACATCATCACAATGACCCTTTTCTCTGACAGTAAATCAACACAGTGACTCTTTTCTCGGATAGTACATCATCACAGTGACTCTTTTCTCTGACAGTAAATCATCAGTGTGATTCTTTTCTCTGACAGTAAATCATCAGTGTGACTCTTTTATCTGACTACATCATCACAGTGACTCTTTTTTCCGTTATTACATCATCACAGTAACTCTTCTCTCTGATAGTACATCATCACAATGACCCTTTTCTCTGACAGTAAATCATCACAGTGACTGTTTTCTCTGATAGTACATCATCACAGTGACTCTTTTTTCTGACAGTAAATCATCACAGTAACTCTTCTCTCTGATAGTACATCATCACAATGACCCTTTTCTCTGACAGTAAATCATCACAGTGACTCTTTTCTCGGATAGTACATCATCACAGTGACTCTTTTCTCTGACAGTAAATCATCAGTGTGATTCTTTTCTCTGACAGTAAATCATCAGTGTGACTCTTTTATCTGACTACATCATCACAGTGACTCTTTTTTCCGTTATTACATCATCACAGTGACTCTTATCTCTGATAGTACATCATCACAATGACCCTTTTCTCTGACAGTAAATCATCACAGTGACTCTTTTCTCTGATAGTACATCATCTTAGTTACTCTTTTTCTGATAGTACATCATCACAGTGACTCTTTTCTTTGATAGTACATCTTCACAATGACTCTTTTCTCTGATAGTACATCATCACAGTGACTCTTTTTTCTGATAGAACATCGCCACAGTGACTATTTTCTCTGATGGTACATCATAAAAGTAACTCTTCTCTCTGATAGTACATAATAACAGTGACTCTTTTCTCTGATTATCACATTGATTTTTTTCTCTGATAGTACATCATCACAGTGACTCTTTTCTTCGATATTTCATCATCACAGTGACTCTTTTCTCTGATGGTACATAATCACAGTGACTTTTTTCTAAAAGTACATCATCACAGTGACTTCTTTCTCTGACAGTACATCATCATAGTGAATTTTTTTTGTCTGACAGTACATCATTACACTGACTGTTTTCTCCGATAGTACATCATCGCAGTTACTATTTTCTCTGACAGTACATCATCACAGTGACTTTTTCTCAGATAGTATATCATCACAGTGACTGTTTTCTCTGATAGTACATCATCACAGTGACTCTTTACTCTGACAGTTCATCATCACAGTGACACTTTTCTCTGATAGTATATCATCACAGTGACTGTTTTCTCTGATAATACATCATCACAGTGACTCTATTCTCGGATACTTCATCATCACAGTGACTCTTTTTTCTGATAGTACATCATCTTAGTTACTCTTTTTCTGATAGTACATCATCACAGTGACTCTTTTCTCTGATAGTACATCTTCACAGTGACTCTTTTCTCTGATAGTACATAATCACAGTGACTATTTTCACTAATAGTACTTCATCATAGTGACTCTTTTTGTCTGATAGTACATCTTCTCAGTGACTCTTTTCTCTGATAGTACATCATCACAGTGACACTTTTTTTGATAGTACATCATCACAGTGACTCTTTTCTCTGAGAGTACATCATCACAGTGACTCTTTATTCTGATAGTACATCATCACAGTGACTCTTTTCTCTGATAGTACATCATCACAGTGACTCTTTTCTCTGATAGTACTTCATCATAGTGACTCTTATCTCTGATAGTACATCATCACAGTGACTCTTTTCTCTGATAGTACAACATCACAGTGACTCTTTTCTCTGACAGTAAATCATCAGTGTGACTCTTTTCTCTGACAGTAAATCATCACAGTGACTCTTTTATCTGACAGTACATCATCACAGTGACTCTTTTTTCCCTTATTACATCATCACAGTGACTCTTATCTCTGATAGTACATCATCACAGTGACTCTTTTATCTGACAGTACATCATCACAGTGACTCTTTTTTCCGTTATTACATCATCACAGTGACTCTTATCTCTGATAGTACATCATCACAGTGACTCTTTTTTCTGACAGTAAATCATCACAGTAACTCTTCTCTCTGATAGTACATCATCACAATGACCCTTTTCTCTGACAGTAAATCATCACAGTGACTCTTTTCTCTGATAGTACATCATCACAGTGACTCTTTTTTCTGACAGTAAATCATCACAGTAACTCTTCTCTCTGATAGTACATCATCACAATGACCCTTTTCTCTGACAGTAAATCAACACAGTGACTCTTTTCTCGGATAGTACATCATCACAGTGACTCTTTTCTCTGACAGTAAATCATCAGTGTGATTCTTTTCTCTGACAGTAAATCATCAGTGTGACTCTTTTATCTGACTACATCATCACAGTGACTCTTTTTTCCGTTATTACATCATCACAGTAACTCTTCTCTCTGATAGTACATCATCACAATGACCCTTTTCTCTGACAGTAAATCATCACAGTGACTGTTTTCTCTGATAGTACATCATCACAGTGACTCTTTTTTCTGACAGTAAATCATCACAGTAACTCTTCTCTCTGATAGTACATCATCACAATGACCCTTTTCTCTGACAGTAAATCATCACAGTGACTCTTTTCTCGGATAGTACATCATCACAGTGACTCTTTTCTCTGACAGTAAATCATCAGTGTGATTCTTTTCTCTGACAGTAAATCATCAGTGTGACTCTTTTATCTGACTACATCATCACAGTGACTCTTTTTTCCGTTATTACATCATCACAGTGACTCTTATCTCTGATAGTACATCATCACAATGACCCTTTTCTCTGACAGTAAATCATCACAGTGACTCTTTTCTCTGATAGTACATCATCTTAGTTACTCTTTTTCTGATAGTACATCATCACAGTGACTCTTTTCTTTGATAGTACATCTTCACAATGACTCTTTTCTCTGATAGTACATCATCACAGTGACTCTTTTTTCTGATAGAACATCGCCACAGTGACTATTTTCTCTGATGGTACATCATAAAAGTAACTCTTCTCTCTGATAGTACATAATAACAGTGACTCTTTTCTCTGATTATCACATTGATTTTTTTCTCTGATAGTACATCATCACAGTGACTCTTTTCTTCGATATTTCATCATCACAGTGACTCTTTTCTCTGATGGTACATAATCACAGTGACTTTTTTCTAAAAGTACATCATCACAGTGACTTCTTTCTCTGACAGTACATCATCATAGTGAATTTTTTTTGTCTGACAGTACATCATTACAGTGACTGTTTTCTCCGATAGTACATCATCGCAGTTACTATTTTCTCTGACAGTACATCATCACAGTGACTTTTTCTCAGATAGTATATCATCACAGTGACTATTTTCTCTGATAGTACATCATCACAGTGACTCTTTACTCTGACAGTTCATCATCACAGTGACACTTTTCTCTGATAGTATATCATCACAGTGACTGTTTTCTCTGATAATACATCATCACAGTGACTCTATTCTCGGATACTTCATCATCACAGTGACTCTTTTTTCTGATAGTACATCATCTTAGTTACTCTTTTTCTGATAGTACATCATCACAGTGACTCTTTTCTCTGATAGTACATCTTCACAGTGACTCTTTTCTCTGATAGTACATAATCACAGTGACTATATTTTCACTAATAGTACTTCATCATAGTGACTCTTTTTGTCTGATAGTACATCTTCTCAGTGACTCTTTTCTCTGATAGTACATCATCACAGTGACACTTTTTTTGATAGTACATCATCACAGTGACTCTTTTCTCTGAGAGTACATCATCACAGTGACTCTTTATTCTGATAGTACATCATCACAGTGACTCTTTTCTCTGATAGTACATCATCACAGTGACTCTTTTCTCTGATAGTACTTCATCATAGTGACTCTTATCTCTGATAGTACATCATCACAGTGACTCTTTTCTCTGATAGTACAACATCACAGTGACTCTTTTCTCTGACAGTAAATCATCAGTGTGACTCTTTTCTCTGACAGTAAATCATCACAGTGACTCTTTTATCTGACAGTACATCATCACAGTGACTCTTTTTTCCGTTATTACATCATCACAGTGGCTCTTATCTCTGATAGTACATCATCACAGTGACTCTTTTATCTGACAGTACATCATCACAGTGACTCTTTCTTCCGTTATTACATCATCACAGTGACTCTTATCTCTGATAGTACATCATCACAGTGACTCTTTTTTCTGACAGTAAATCATCACAGTAACTCTTCTCTCTGATAGTACATCATCACAATGACCCTTTTCTCTGACAGTAAATCATCACAGTGACTCTTTTCTCTGATAGTACATCATCACAGTGACTCTTTTTTCTGACAGTAAATCATCACAGTAACTCTTCTCTCTGATAGTACATCATCACAATGACCCTTTTCTCTGACAGTAAATCATCACAGTGACTCTTTTCTCGGATAGTACATCATCGCAGTGACTCTTTTCTCTGACAGTAAATCATCAGTGTGATTCTTTTCTCTGACAGTAAATCATCAGTGTGACTCTTTTATCTGACTACATCATCACAGTGACTCTTTTTTCCGTTATTACATCATCACAGTAACTCTTCTCTCTGATAGTACATCATCACAATGACCCTTTTCTCTGACAGTAAATCATCACATTGACTGTTTTCTCTGATAGTACATCATCACAGTGACTCTTTTTTCTGACAGTAAATCATCACAGTAACTCTTCTCTCTGATAGTACATCATCACAATGACCCTTTTCTCTGACAGTAAATCATCACAGTGACTCTTTTCTCGGATAGTACATCATCACAGTGACTCTTTTCTCTGACAGTAAATCATCAGTGTGATTCTTTTCTCTGACAGTAAATCATCAGTGTGACTCTTTTATCTGACTACATCATCACAGTGACTCTTTTTTCCGTTATTACATCATCACAGTGACTCTTATCTCTGATAGTACATCATCACAATGACCCTTTTCTCTGACAGTAAATCATCACAGTGACTCTTTTCTCTGATAGTACATCATCTTAGTTACTCTTTTTCTGATAGTACATCATCACAGTGACTCTTTTCTTTGATAGTACATCTTCACAATGACTCTTTTCTCTGATAGTACATCATCACAGTGACTCTTTTTTCTGATAGAACATCGCCACAGTGACTATTTTCTCTGATGGTACATCATAAAAGTAACTCTTCTCTCTGATAGTACATAATAACAGTGACTCTTTTCTCTGATTATCACATTGATTTTTTTCTCTGATAGTACATCATCACAGTGACTCTTTTCTTCGATATTTCATCATCACAGTGACTCTTTTCTCTGATGGTACATAATCACAGTGACTTTTTTCTAAAAGTACATCATCACAGTGACTTCTTTCTCTGACAGTACATCATCACAGTGACTCTTTTCTCTGATAGTACATCATCACAGTGACTCTTTTCTCTGATAGTACTTCATCATAGTGACTCTTATCTCTGATAGTACATCATCACAGTGACTCTTTTCTCTGATAGTACAACATCACAGTGACTCTTTTCTCTGACAGTAAATCATCAGTGTGACTCTTTTCTCTGACAGTAAATCATCACAGTGACTCTTTTATCTGACAGTACATCATCACAGTGACTCTTTTTTCCGTTATTACATCATCACAGTGACTCTTATCTCTGATAGTACATCATCACAGTGACTCTTTTATCTGACAGTACATCATCACAGTGACTCTTTTTTCCGTTATTACATCATCACAGTGACTCTTATCTCTGATAGTACATCATCACAGTGACTCTTTTTTCTGACAGTAAATCATCACAGTAACTCTTCTCTCTGATAGTACATCATCACAATGACCCTTTTCTCTGACAGTAAATCATCACAGTGACTCTTTTCTCTGATAGTACATCATCACAGTGACTCTTTTTTTCTGACAGTAAATCATCACAGTAACTCTTCTCTCTGATAGTACATCATCACAATGACCCTTTTCTCTGACAGTAAATCATCACAGTGACTCTTTTCTCGGATAGTACATCATCACAGTGACTCTTTTCTCTGACAGTAAATCATCAGTGTGATTCTTTTCTCTGACAGTAAATCATCAGTGTGACTCTTTTATCTGACTACATCATCACAGTGACTCTTTTTTCCGTTATTACATCATCACAGTAACTCTTCTCTCTGATAGTACATCATCACAATGACCCTTTTCTCTGACAGTAAATCATCACAGTGACTGTTTTCTCTGATAGTACATCATCACAGTGACTCTTTTTTCTGACAGTAAATCATCACAGTAACTCTTCTCTCTGATAGTACATCATCACAATGACCCTTTACTCTGACAGTAAATCATCACAGTGACTCTTTTCTCGGATAGTACATCATCACAGTGACTCTTTTCTCTGACAGTAAATCATCAGTGTGATTCTTTTCTCTGACAGTAAATCATCAGTGTGACTCTTTTATCTGACTACATCATCACAGTGACTCTTTTTTTCCGTTATTACATCATCACAGTGACTCTTATCTCTGATAGTACATCATCACAATGACCCTTTTCTCTGACAGTAAATCATCACAGTGACTCTTTTCTCTGATAGTACATCATCTTAGTTACTCTTTTTCTGATAGTACATCATCACAGTGACTCTTTTCTTTGATAGTACATCTTCACAATGACTCTTTACTCTGACAGTTCATCATCACAGTGACACTTTTCTCTGATAGTATATCATCACAGTGACTCTTTTTTCTGATAGTACATCATCTTAGTTACTCTTTTTCTGATAGTACATCATCACAGTGACTCTTTTCTCTGATAGTACATCTTCACAGTGACTCTTTTCTCTGATAGTACATAATCACAGTGACTCTTTTCACTAATAGTACTTTATCATAGTGACTCTTTTTGTCTGATAGTACATCTTTTCAGTGACTCTTTTCTCTGATAGTACATCATCACAGTGACACTTTTTTTGATAGTACATCATCACAGTGACTCTTTTCTCTGAGAGTACATCATCACAGTGACTCTTTACTCTGATAGTACATCATCACAGTGACTCTTTTCTCTGATAGTACATCATCACAGTGACTCTTTTCTCTGATAGTACTTCATCATAGTGACTCTTATCTCTGATAGTACATCATCACAGTGACTCTTTTCTCTGATAGTACAACATCACAGTGACTCTTTTCTCTGACAGTAAATCATCAGTGTGACTCTTTTCTCTGACAGTAAATCATCACAGTGACTCTTTTATCTGACAGTACATCATCACAGTGACTCTTTTTTCCGTTATTACATCATCACAGTGACTCTTATCTCTGATAGTACATCATCACAGTGACTCTTTTATCTGACAGTACATCATCACAGTGACTCTTTTTTCCGTTATTACATCATCACAGTGACTCTTATCTCTGATAGTACATCATCACAGTGACTCTTTTTTCTGACAGTAAATCATCACAGTAACTCTTCTCTCTGATAGTACATCATCACAATGACCCTTTTCTCTGACAGTAAATCATCACAGTGACTCTTTTCTCTGATAGTACATCATCACAGTGACTCTTTTTTCTGACAGTAAATCATCACAGTAACTCTTCTCTCTGATAGTACATCATCACAATGACCCTTTTCTCTGACAGTAAATCATCACAGTGAATCTTTTCTCGGATAGTACATCATCACAGTGACTCTTTTCTCTGACAGTAAATCATCAGTGTGATTCTTTTCTCTGACAGTAAATCATCAGTGTGACTCTTTTATCTGACTACATCATCACAGTGACTCTTTTTTCCGTTATTACATCATCACAGTAACTCTTCTCTCTGATAGTACATCATCACAATGACCCTTTTCTCTGACAGTAAATCATCACAGTGACTGTTTTCTCTGATAGTACATCATCACAGTGACTCTTTTTTCTGACAGTAAATCATCACAGTAACTCTTCTCTCTGATAGTACATCATCACAATGACCCTTTTCTCTGACAGTAAATCATCACAGTGACTCTTTTCTCGGATAGTACATCATCACAGTGACTCTTTTCTCTGACAGTAAATCATCAGTGTGATTCTTTTCTCTGACAGTAAATCATCAGTGTGACTCTTTTATCTGACTACATCATCACAGTGACTTTTTTTTCCGTTATTACATCATCACAGTGACTCTTATCTCTGATAGTACATCATCACAATGACCCTTTTCTCTGACAGTAAATCATCACAGTGACTCTTTTCTCTGATAGTACATCATCTTAGTTACTCTTTTTCTGATAGTACATCATCACAGTGACTCTTTTCTTTGATAGTACATCTTCACAATGACTCTTTTCTCTGATAGTACATCATCACAGTGACTCTTTTTTCTGATAGAACATCGCCACAGTGACTATTTTCTCTGATGGTACATCATAAAAGTAACTCTTCTCTCTGATAGTACATAATAACAGTGACTCTTTTCTCTGATTATCACATTGATTTTTTTCTCTGATAGTACATCATCACAGTGACTCTTTTCTTCGATATTTCATCATCACAGTGACTCTTTTCTCTGATGGTACATAATCACAGTGACTTTTTTCTAAAAGTACATCATCACAGTGACTTCTTTCTCTGACAGTACATCATCATAGTGAATTTTTTTTGTCTGACAGTACATCATTACAGTGACTGTTTTCTCCGATAGTACATCATCGCAGTTACTATTTTCTCTGACAGTACATCATCACAGTGACTTTTTCTCAGATAGTATATCATCACAGTGACTGTTTTCTCTGATAGTACATCATCACAGTGACTCTTTACTCTGACAGTTCATCATCACAGTGACACTTTTCTCTGATAGTATATCATCACAGTGACTGTTTTCTCTGATAATACATCATCACAGTGACTCTATTCTCGGATACTTCATCATCACAGTGACTCTTTTTTCTGATAGTACATCATCTTAGTTACTCTTTTTCTGATAGTACATCATCACAGTGACTCTTTTCTCTGATAGTACATCTTCACAGTGACTCTTTTCTCTGATAGTACATAATCACAGTGACTATTTTCACTAATAGTACTTCATCATAGTGACTCTTTTTGTCTGATAGTACATCTTCTCAGTGACTCTTTTCTCTGATAGTACATCATCACAGTGACACTTTTTTTGATAGTACATCATCACAGTGACTCTTTTCTCTGAGAGTACATCATCACAGTGACTCTTTATTCTGATAGTACATCATCACAGTGACTCTTTTCTCTGATAGTACATCATCACAGTGACTCTTTTTTCTGATAGTACTTCATCATAGTGACTCTTATCTCTGATAGTACATCATCACAGTGACTCTTTTCTCTGATAGTACAACATCACAGTGACTCTTTTCTCTGACAGTAAATCATCAGTGTGACTCTTTTCTCTGACAGTAAATCATCACAGTGACTCTTTTATCTGACAGTACATCATCACAGTGACTCTTTTTTCCGTTATTACATCATCACAGTGGCTCTTATCTCTGATAGTACATCATCACAGTGACTCTTTTATCTGACAGTACATCATCACAGTGACTCTTTCTTCCGTTATTACATCATCACAGTGACTCTTATCTCTGATAGTACATCATCACAGTGACTCTTTTTTCTGACAGTAAATCATCACAGTAACTCTTCTCTCTGATAGTACATCATCACAATGACCCTTTTCTCTGACAGTAAATCATCACAGTGACTCTTTTCTCTGATAGTACATCATCACAGTGACTCTTTTTTCTGACAGTAAATCATCACAGTAACTCTTCTCTCTGATAGTACATCATCACAATGACCCTTTTCTCTGACAGTAAATCATCACAGTGACTCTTTTCTCGGATAGTACATCATCGCAGTGACTCTTTTCTCTGACAGTAAATCATCAGTGTGATTCTTTTCTCTGACAGTAAATCATCAGTGTGACTCTTTTATCTGACTACATCATCACAGTGACTCTTTTTTCCGTTATTACATCATCACAGTAACTCTTCTCTCTGATAGTACATCATCACAATGACCCTTTTCTCTGACAGTAAATCATCACAGTGACTGTTTTCTCTGATAGTACATCATCACAGTGACTCTTTTTTCTGACAGTAAATCATCACAGTAACTCTTCTCTCTGATAGTACATCATCACAATGACCCTTTTCTCTGACAGTAAATCATCACAGTGACTCTTTTCTCGGATAGTACATCATCACAGTGACTCTTTTCTCTGACAGTAAATCATCAGTGTGATTCTTTTCTCTGACAGTAAATCATCAGTGTGACTCTTTTATCTGACTACATCATCACAGTGACTCTTTTTTCCGTTATTACATCATCACAGTGACTCTTATCTCTGATAGTACATCATCACAATGACCCTTTTCTCTGACAGTAAATCATCACAGTGACTCTTTTCTCTGATAGTACATCATCTTAGTTACTCTTTTTCTGATAGTACATCATCACAGTGACTCTTTTCTTTGATAGTACATCTTCACAATGACTCTTTTCTCTGATAGTACATCATCACAGTGACTCTTTTTTCTGATAGAACATCGCCACAGTGACTATTTTCTCTGATGGTACATCATAAAAGTAACTCTTCTCTCTGATAGTACATAATAACAGTGACTCTTTTCTCTGATTATCACATTGATTTTTTTCTCTGATAGTACATCATCACAGTGACTCTTTTCTTCGATATTTCATCATCACAGTGACTCTTTTCTCTGATGGTACATAATCACAGTGACTTTTTTCTAAAAGTACATCATCACAGTGACTTCTTTCTCTGACAGTACATCATCATAGTGAATTTTTTTTGTCTGATAGTACATCTTCACAGTGACTCTTTTCTCTGATAGTACATAATCACAGTGACTATTTTCACTAATAGTACTTCATCATAGTGACTCTTTTTGTCTGATAGTACATCTTCTCAGTGACTCTTTTCTCTGATAGTACATCATCACAGTGACACTTTTTTTGATAGTACATCATCACAGTGACTCTTTTCTCTGAGAGTACATCATCACAGTGACTCTTTATTCTGATAGTACATCATCACAGTGACTCTTTTCTCTGATAGTACATCATCACAGTGACTCTTTTCTCTGATAGTACTTCATCATAGTGACTCTTATCTCTGATAGTACATCATCACAGTGACTCTTTTCTCTGATAGTACAACATCACAGTGACTCTTTTCTCTGACAGTAAATCATCAGTGTGACTCTTTTCTCTGACAGTAAATCATCACAGTGACTCTTTTATCTGACAGTACATCATCACAGTGACTCTTTTTTCCGTTATTACATCATCACAGTGGCTCTTATCTCTGATAGTACATCATCACAGTGACTCTTTTATCTGACAGTACATCATCACAGTGACTCTTTCTTCCGTTATTACATCATCACAGTGACTCTTATCTCTGATAGTACATCATCACAGTGACTCTTTTTTCTGACAGTAAATCATCACAGTAACTCTTCTCTCTGATAGTACATCATCACAATGACCCTTTTCTCTGACAGTAAATCATCACAGTGACTCTTTTCTCTGATAGTACATCATCACAGTGACTCTTTTTTCTGACAGTAAATCATCACAGTAACTCTTCTCTCTGATAGTACATCATCACAATGACCCTTTTCTCTGACAGTAAATCATCACAGTGACTCTTTTCTCGGATAGTACATCATCGCAGTGACTCTTTTCTCTGACAGTAAATCATCAGTGTGATTCTTTTCTCTGACAGTAAATCATCAGTGTGACTCTTTTATCTGACTACATCATCACAGTGACTCTTTTTTCCGTTATTACATCATCACAGTAACTCTTCTCTCTGATAGTACATCATCACAATGACCCTTTTCTCTGACAGTAAATCATCACAGTGACTGTTTTCTCTGATAGTACATCATCACAGTGACTCTTTTTTCTGACAGTAAATCATCACAGTAACTCTTCTCTCTGATAGTACATCATCACAATGACCCTTTTCTCTGACAGTAAATCATCACAGTGACTCTTTTCTCGGATAGTACATCATCACAGTGACTCTTTTCTCTGACAGTAAATCATCAGTGTGATTCTTTTCTCTGACAGTAAATCATCAGTGTGACTCTTTTATCTGACTACATCATCACAGTGACTCTTTTTTCCGTTATTACATCATCACAGTGACTCTTATCTCTGATAGTACATCATCACAATGACCCTTTTCTCTGACAGTAAATCATCACAGTGACTCTTTTCTCTGATAGTACATCATCTTAGTTACTCTTTTTCTGATAGTACATCATCACAGTGACTCTTTTCTTTGATAGTACATCTTCACAATGACTCTTTTCTCTGATAGTACATCATCACAGTGACTCTTTTTTCTGATAGAACATCGCCACAGTGACTATTTTCTCTGATGGTACATCATAAAAGTAACTCTTCTCTCTGATAGTACATAATAACAGTGACTCTTTTCTCTGATTATCACATTGATTTTTTTCTCTGATAGTACATCATCACAGTGACTCTTTTCTTCGATATTTCATCATCACAGTGACTCTTTTCTCTGATGGTACATAATCACAGTGACTTTTTTCTAAAAGTACATCATCACAGTGACTTCTTTCTCTGACAGTACATCATCATAGTGAATTTTTTTTGTCTGACAGTACATCATTACAGTGACTCTTTTCTCCGATAGTACATCATCGCAGTTACTATTTTCTCTGACAGTACATCATCACAGTGACTTTTTACTCAGATAGTATATAATCACAGTGACTGTTTTCTCCGATAGTACATCACCGCAGTTACTATTTTCTCTGACAGTACATCATCACAGTGACTTTTTCTCAGATAGTATATCATCACAGTGACTGTTTTCTCTGATAGTACATCATCACAGTGACTCTTCTCTCTGATAGTACATCATCACAATGACCCTTTTCTCTGACAGTAAATCATCACAGTGACTCTTTTCTCGGATAGTACATCATCGCAGTGACTCTTTTCTCTGACAGTAAATCATCAGTGTGATTCTTTTCTCTGACAGTAAATCATCAGTGTGACTCTTTTATCTGACTACATCATCACAGTGACTCTTTTTTCCGTTATTACATCATCACAGTAACTCTTCTCTCTGATAGTACATCATCACAATGACCCTTTTCTCTGACAGTAAATCATCACAGTGACTGTTTTCTCTGATAGTACATCATCACAGTGACTCTTTTTTCTGACAGTAAATCATCACAGTAACTCTTCTCTCTGATAGTACATCATCACAATGACCCTTTTCTCTGACAGTAAATCATCACAGTGACTCTTTTCTCGGATAGTACATCATCACAGTGACTCTTTTCTCTGACAGTAAATCATCAGTGTGATTCTTTTCTCTGACAGTAAATCATCAGTGTGACTCTTTTATCTGACTACATCATCACAGTGACTCTTTTTTCCGTTATTACATCATCACAGTGACTCTTATCTCTGATAGTACATCATCACAATGACCCTTTTCTCTGACAGTAAATCATCACAGTGACTCTTTTCTCTGATAGTACATCATCTTAGTTACTCTTTTTCTGATAGTACATCATCACAGTGACTCTTTTCTTTGATAGTACATCTTCACAATGACTCTTTTCTCTGACAGTACATCATTACAGTGACTCTTTTCTCCGATAGTACATCATCACAGTGACTTCTTTCTCTGACAGTACATCATCATAGTGAATTTTTTTTGTCTGACAGTACATCATTACAGTGACTCTTTTCTCCGATAGTACATCATCGCAGTTACTATTTTCTCTGACAGTACATCATCACAGTGACTTTTTACTCAGATAGTATATAATCACAGTGACTGTTTTCTCCGATAGTACATCACCGCAGTTACTATTTTCTCTGACAGTACATCATCACAGTGACTTTTTCTCAGATAGTATATCATCACAGTGACTGTTTTCTCTGATAGTACATCATCACAGTGACTCTTTACTCTGACAGTTCATCATCACAGTGACACTTTTCTCTGATAGTATATCATCACAGTGACTGTTTTCTCTGATAATACATCATCACAGTGACTCTATTCTCGGATACTTCATCATCACAGTGACTCTTTTTTCTGATAGTACATCATCTTAGTTACTCTTTTTCTGATAGTACATCATCACAGTGACTCTTTTCACTAATAGTACTTCATCATAGTGACTCTTTTTGTCTGATAGTACATCTTCTCAGTGACTCTTTTCTCTGATAGTACATCATCACAGTGACACTTTTTTTGATAGTACATCATCACAGTGACTCTTTTCTCTGAGAGTACATCATCACAGTGACTCTTTACTCTGATAGTACATCATCACAGTGACTCTTTTCTCTGATAGTACATCATCACAGTGACTCTTTTCTCTGATAGTACTTCATCATAGTGACTCTAATCTCTGATAGTACATCATCACAGTGACTCTTTTCTCTGATAGTACAACATCACAGTGACTCTTTTCTCTGACAGTAAATCATCAGTGTGACTCTTTTCTCTGACAGTAAATCATCACAGTGACTCTTTTATCTGACAGTACATCATCACAGTGACTCTTTTTTCCGTTATTACATCATCACAGTGACTCTTATCTCTGATAGTACATCATCACAGTGACTCTTTTATCTGACAGTACATCATCACAGTGACTCTTTTTTCCGTTATTACATCGTCACAGTGACTCTTATCTCTGATAGTACATCATCACAGTGACTCTTTTTTCTGACAGTAAATCATCACAGTAACTCTTCTCTCTGATAGTACATCATCACAATGACCCTTTTCTCTGACAGTAAATCATCACAGTGACTCTTTTCTCTGATAGTACATCATCACAGTGACTCTTTTTTTCTGACAGTAAATCATCACAGTAACTCTTCTCTCTGATAGTACATCATCACAATGACCCTTTTCTCTGACAGTAAATCATCACAGTGACTCTTTTCTCGGATAGTACATCATCACAGTGACTCTTTTCTCTGACAGTAAATCATCAGTGTGATTCTTTTCTCTGACAGTAAATCATCAGTGTGACTCTTTTATCTGACTACATCATCACAGTGACTCTTTTTTCCGTTATTACATCATCACAGTAACTCTTCTCTCTGATAGTACATCATCACAATGACCCTTTTCTCTGACAGTAAATCATCACAGTGACTGTTTTCTCTGATAGTACATCATCACAGTGACTCTTTTTTCTGACAGTAAATCATCACAGTAACTCTTCTCTCTGATAGTACATCATCACAATGACCCTTTTCTCTGACAGTAAATCATCACAGTGACTCTTTTCTCGGATAGTACATCATCACAGTGACTCTTTTCTCTGACAGTAAATCATCAGTGTGATTCTTTTCTCTGACAGTAAATCATCAGTGTGACTCTTTTATCTGACTACATCATCACAGTGACTCTTTTTTTCCGTTATTACATCATCACAGTGACTCTTATCTCTGATAGTACATCATCACAATGACCCTTTTCTCTGACAGTAAATCATCACAGTGACTCTTTTCTCTGATAGTACATCATCTTAGTTACTCTTTTTCTGATAGTACATCATCACAGTGACTCTTTTCTTTGATAGTACATCTTCACAATGACTCTTTACTCTGACAGTTCATCATCACAGTGACACTTTTCTCTGATAGTATATCATCACAGTGACTCTTTTTTCTGATAGTACATCATCTTAGTTACTCTTTTTCTGATAGTACATCATCACAGTGACTCTTTTCTCTGATAGTACATCTTCACAGTGACTCTTTTCTCTGATAGTACATAATCACAGTGACTCTTTTCACTAATAGTACTTTATCATAGTGACTCTTTTTGTCTGATAGTACATCTTTTCAGTGACTCTTTTCTCTGATAGTACATCATCACAGTGACACTTTTTTTGATAGTACATCATCACAGTGACTCTTTTCTCTGAGAGTACATCATCACAGTGACTCTTTACTCTGATAGTACATCATCACAGTGACTCTTTTCTCTGATACTACATCATCACAGTGACTCTTTTCTCTGATAGTACTTCATCATAGTGACTCTTATCTCTGATAGTACATCATCACAGTGACTCTTTTCTCTGATAGTACAACATCACAGTGACTCTTTTCTCTGACAGTAAATCATCAGTGTGACTCTTTTCTCTGACAGTAAATCATCACAGTGACTCTTTTATCTGACAGTACATCATCACAGTGACTCTTTTTTCCGTTATTACATCATCACAGTGACTCTTATCTCTGATAGTACATCATCACAGTGACTCTTTTATCTGACAGTACATCATCACAGTGACTCTTTTTTCCGTTATTACATCATCACAGTGACTCTTATCTCTGATAGTACATCATCACAGTGACTCTTTTTTCTGACAGTAAATCATCACAGTAACTCTTCTCTCTGATAGTACATCATCACAATGACCCTTTTCTCTGACAGTAAATCATCACAGTGACTCTTTTCTCTGATAGTACATCATCACAGTGACTCTTTTTTCTGACAGTAAATCATCACAGTAACTCTTATCTCTGATAGTACATCATCACAATGACCCTTTTCTCTGACAGTAAATCATCACAGTGACTCTTTTCTCGGATAGTACATCATCACAGTGACTCTTTTCTCTGACAGTAAATCATCAGTGTGATTCTTTTCTCTGACAGTAAATCATCAGTGTGACTCTTTTATCTGACTACATCATCACAGTGACTATTTTTTCCGTTATTACATCATCACAGTAACTCTTCTCTCTGATAGTACATCATCACAATGACCCTTTTCTCTGACAGTAAATCATCACAGTGACTGTTTTCTCTGATAGTACATCATCACAGTGACTCTTTTTTCTGACAGTAAATCATCACAGTAACTCTTCTCTCTGATAGTACATCATCACAATGACCCTTTTCTCTGACAGTAAATCATCACAGTGACTCTTTTCTCGGATAGTACATCATCACAGTGACTCTTTTCTCTGACAGTAAATCATCAGTGTGATTCTTTTCTCTGACAGTAAATCATCAGTGTGACTCTTTTATCTGACTACATCATCACAGTGACTCTTTTTTCCGTTATTACATCATCACAGTGACTCTTATCTCTGATAGTACATCATCACAATGACCCTTTTCTCTGACAGTAAATCATCACAGTGACTCTTTTCTCTGATAGTACATCATCTTAGTTACTCTTTTTCTGATAGTACATCATCACAGTGACTCTTTTCTTTGATAGTACATCTTCACAATGACTCTTTTCTCTGATAGTACATCATCACAGTGACTCTTTTTTCTGATAGAACATCGCCACAGTGACTATTTTCTCTGATGGTACATCATAAAAGTAACTCTTCTCTCTGATAGTACATAATAACAGTGACTCTTTTCTCTGATTATCACATTGATTTTTTTCTCTGATAGTACATCATCACAGTGACTCTTTTCTTCGATATTTCATCATCACAGTGACTCTTTTCTCTGATGGTACATAATCACAGTGACTTTTTTCTAAAAGTACATCATCACAGTGACTTCTTTCTCTGACAGTACATCATCATAGTGAATTTTTTTTGTCTGACAGTACATCATTACAGTGACTGTTTTCTCCGATAGTACATCATCGCAGTTACTATTTTCTCTGACAGTACATCATCACAGTGACTTTTTCTCAGATAGTATATCATCACAGTGACTGTTTTCTCTGATAGTACATCATCACAGTGACTCTTTACTCTGACAGTTCATCATCACAGTGACACTTTTCTCTGATAGTATATCATCACAGTGACTGTTTTCTCTGATAATACATCATCACAGTGACTCTATTCTCGGATACTTCATCATCACAGTGACTCTTTTTTCTGATAGTACATCATCTTAGTTACTCTTTTTCTGATAGTACATCATCACAGTGACTCTTTTCTCTGATAGTACATCTTCACAGTGACTCTTTTCTCTGATAGTACATAATCACAGTGACTATTTTCACTAATAGTACTTCATCATAGTGACTCTTTTTGTCTGATAGTACATCTTCTCAGTGACTCTTTTCTCTGATAGTACATCATCACAGTGACACTTTTTTTGATAGTACATCATCACAGTGACTCTTTTCTCTGAGAGTACATCATCACAGTGACTCTTTATTCTGATAGTACATCATCACAGTGACTCTTTTCTCTGATAGTACATCATCACAGTGACTCTTTTCTCTGATAGTACTTCATCATAGTGACTCTTATCTCTGATAATACATCATCACAGTGACTCTTTTCTCTGATAGTACAACATCACAGTGACTCTTTTCTCTGACAGTAAATCATCAGTGTGACTCTTTTCTCTGACAGTAAATCATCACAGTGACTCTTTTATCTGACAGTACATCATCACAGTGACTCTTTTTTCCGTTATTACATCATCACAGTGGCTCTTATCTCTGATAGTACATCATCACAGTGACTCTTTTATCTGACAGTACATCATCACAGTGACTCTTTCTTCCGTTATTACATCATCACAGTGACTCTTATCTCTGATAGTACATCATCACAGTGACTCTTTTTTCTGACAGTAAATCATCACAGTAACTCTTCTCTCTGATAGTACATCATCACAATGACCCTTTTCTCTGACAGTAAATCATCACAGTGACTCTTTTCTCTGATAGTACATCATCACAGTGACTCTTTTTTCTGACAGTAAATCATCACAGTAACTCTTCTCTCTGATAGTACATCATCACAATGACCCTTTTCTCTGACAGTAAATCATCACAGTGACTCTTTTCTCGGATAGTACATCATCGCAGTGACTCTTTTCTCTGACAGTAAATCATCAGTGTGATTCTTTTCTCTGACAGTAAATCATCAGTGTGACTCTTTTATCTGACTACATCATCACAGTGACTCTTTTTTCCGTTATTACATCATCACAGTAACTCTTCTCTCTGATAGTACATCATCACAATGACCCTTTTCTCTGACAGTAAATCATCACAGTGACTGTTTTCTCTGATAGTACATCATCACAGTGACTCTTTTTTCTGACAGTAAATCATCACAGTGACTCTTTTCTCGGATAGTACATCATCACAGTGACTCTTTTCTCTGACAGTAAATCATCAGTGTGATTCTTTTCTCTGACAGTAAATCATCAGTGTGACTCTTTTATCTGACTACATCATCACAGTGACTCTTTTTTCCGTTATTACATCATCACAGTGACTCTTATCTCTGATAGTACATCATCACAATGACCCTTTTCTCTGACAGTAAATCATCACAGTGACTCTTTTCTCTGATAGTACATCATCTTAGTTACTCTTTTTCTGATAGTACATCATCACAGTGACTCTTTTCTTTGATAGTACATCTTCACAATGACTCTTTTCTCTGATAGTACATCATCACAGTGACTCTTTTTTCTGATAGAACATCGCCACAGTGACTATTTTCTCTGATGGTACATCATAAAAGTAACTCTTCTCTCTGATAGTACATAATAACAGTGACTCTTTTCTCTGATTATCACATTGATTTTTTTCTCTGATAGTACATCATCACAGTGACTCTTTTCTTCGATATTTCATCATCACAGTGACTCTTTTCTCTGATGGTACATAATCACAGTGACTTTTTTCTAAAAGTACATCATCACAGTGACTTCTTTCTCTGACAGTACATCATCATAGTGAATTTTTTTTGTCTGACAGTACATCATTACAGTGACTGTTTTCTCCGATAGTACATCATCGCAGTTACTATTTTCTCTGACAGTACATCATCACAGTGACTTTTTCTCAGATAGTATATCATCACAGTGACTGTTTTCTCTGATAGTACATCATCACAGTGACTCTTTACTCTGACAGTTCATCATCACAGTGACACTTTTCTCTGATAGTATATCATCACAGTGACTGTTTTCTCTGATAATACATCATCACAGTGACTCTATTCTCGGATACTTCATCATCACAGTGACTCTTTTTTCTGATAGTACATCATCTTAGTTACTCTTTTTCTGATAGTACATCATCACAGTGACTCTTTTCTCTGATAGTACATCTTCACAGTGACTCTTTTCTCTGATAGTACATAATCACAGTGACTATTTTCACTAATAGTACTTCATCATAGTGACTCTTTTTGTCTGATAGTACATCTTCTCAGTGACTCTTTTCTCTGATAGTACATCATCACAGTGACACTTTTTTTGATAGTACATCATCACAGTGACTCTTTTCTCTGAGAGTACATCATCACAGTGACTCTTTATTCTGATAGTACATCATCACAGTGACTCTTTTCTCTGATAGTACATCATCACAGTGACTCTTTTTTCTGATAGTACTTCATCATAGTGACTCTTATCTCTGATAGTACATCATCACAGTGACTCTTTTCTCTGATAGTACAACATCACAGTGACTCTTTTCTCTGACAGTAAATCATCAGTGTGACTCTTTTCTCTGACAGTAAATCATC
>CANNZV010001706.1:0-18669 GCA_947561585.1 Caprella mutica
GTAACTGTACACTGTAACTGTTCACTGTAACTGTACACTGTAACTTTACACTGTAACTGTACACTGTAACTGTACACCGTAACTGTACAATTTAACTGTACACTGTAACCGTACACTGTAACTGTACACTGTAACTGTACACTGTAATTGTACACTGTAACTGTACACTGTAACTTTACACTGTAACTGTACACTGTATTTGTACACTGTAACTGTGCACTGTTCCTCTACACTGTAACTGTACACTGTAACTGTACACTGTAACTGTACACTGTAACTGTACACTGTAACTGTACACTGTAACTGTACACTGTAACTATAAACTGTAACTGTAACTGGTAACTGCAAACAGTAACTGTAAACTGTAACTGTACACCGTAACTGTACACCGTAACTGTACCTTGTAACTGTACACTGTTACTGTACACTGTAACTGTACACTGTAACTGTACACTGTAATTGTACAGTTTAAATGTACACTGTGACTGTACACTGTAATTGTACACTGTATATGTACACTGTAACTGTACACTGTTAAAGGAAATGCTATTTAAATTTATTGTCATGTTATTCTCGCTAGGAGCTCGAATATAATTATAAACGAATAGCTTTGATGTAAGCCGCTAATATAACTTGTAACTTCAGAACATAACTTTATAACTTGCAACCCAGAGCTATAACTTGTAACTCAGAATATAACTGTACATTGTAACTTTACACTATAACTGTAAACTGTAACTGTACACTGTAACTGTACACTGTAACTGTACACTGTAACTATAAACTGTAACTGTAACTGGTAACTGCAAACAGTAACTGTAAATTGTAACTGTTCACTGTTACTGTACACTGTAACTATAAACTGTAACTGTAACTGGTAACTTTAAACAGTAACTGTACACTGTAACTGTACACTGTAACTGTATATTGTAACTGTACACTGTGACTGTTCACTGTAACTGTACACTGTAACTGTACACTGTAACTGTACACTGTAACTGTACACTGTAACTGTACACTGTAACTGTACACTGTAACTGTACACTGTAACTGTACACTGTAACTGTACACTGTAACTGTACACTGTAACTGTACAATCTAACTGTACAATGTAACTGTACACTGTAACTGCACACTGTAACTGTACAGTGTAACTGTACACTGTAACTGCACACTGTAACTTTACACCGTAACTGTACACTGTAACTGTACACTGTAACCATACACTGTAACTGTACACTGTAACTGTGCACTGTAACTGTACACTGTAACTTCACACTGTAACTGTACAGTGTAGCTGTACACTGTAACTGTACACTGTAACTGCACACTGTAACTATACACCGTAACTGTACACTGTAACTGTACACTGTAACAGTACACTGTAACTGTACACTGTAACTGTGCACTGTAACTGTACACTGTAACTTCACACTGTAACTGTACACTGTAACTGTACACTGTAACTGTACACTGTAACTGTACACTGTAACTGTACAATGTAACTGTACACTGTAATTGTACACTGTAACTGTACACTGTAACTATAAACTGTAACTGTAACTGGTAACTGTAAACAGTAACTCTACACTGTAACTGTACACTGTAACTGTACACTGTAACTGTACACTGTAACTGTGCACTGTAACTGTACACTGTAACTATACAACGTAACTGTACCTTGTAACTGTACACTGTTACTGTACACTGTAACTGTACACTGTAACTGTACACTGTAATTGTACAGTTTAAATGTACACTGTAACTGTACACTGTAACTGTACACTGTATATGTACACTGTAACTGTACACTGTTAATGGAAATGCTATTTAAATTTATGGTCATGTTATTCTCGCTAGGAGCTCGAATATAATTATAAACGAATAGCTTTGATGTAAGCCGCTAATATAACTTGTAACTTCAGAACATAACTTTATAACTTGCAACCCAGAGCTATAACTTGTAACTCAGAATATAACTGTACATTGTAACTTTACACTGTAACTGTACACTGTAACTGTACACTGTAACTGTACACTGTAACTGTACACTGTAACTGTACACTGTAACTGTACACTATAACTGTACAATGTAACTGTACACTGTAACTGTACACTGTAACTGTACGCGGTAACTGTACAGTGTAACTGTACACTGTAACTGCACACTGTAACTGTACACCGTAACTGTACACTGTAACTGTACACTGTAACCGTACACTGTAACTGTACACTGTAACTGTGCACTGTAACTGTACACTGTAACTGTACACTGTAACTTCACACTGTAACTGTACAGTGTAACTGTACACTGTAACTGTACACTGTAACTGCACACTGTAACTATACACCGTAACTGTACACTGTAATTGTACACTGTAACCGTACACTGTAACTGTACACTGTAACTGTGCACTGTAACTGTACACTGTAACTTCACACTGTAACTGTACACTGTAACTGTACACTGTAACTGTTCACTGTAACTGTACAATGTAACTGTACACTGTAACTGTACACTTTAACTGTACACTGTAACTGTACATTGTAACTGTACACTGTAACTATAAACTGTAACTGTAACTGGTAACTGTAAACAGTAACTGTACACTGTAACTGTACACTGTAACTGTACACTGTAACTGTACACTATGACTGTTCACTGTAACTGTACATTGTAACTGTACACTGTAACTGTACACTGTAACTGTAAACTGTAACTGTACACTATAACTGTACACTGTAACTGTACAATTTAACTGTACAATGTAACTGTACACTATAACTGCACACTGTAACTGTACAGTGTAGCTGTACACTGTTACTGCACACTGTAACTTTACACCATAACTGTACACTGTAACTGTACACTGTAACCGTACACTGTAACTGAACACTGTAACTGTACACTGTAACTGTACACTGTAACTGTACACTGTAACTGTACAGTGTAACTGTACACTGTAACTGTACACTGTAACTGCACACTGTAACTATACACCGTAACTGTACACTGTAACTGTACACTGTAACCGTACACTGTAACTGTACACTTTAACTGTGCACTGTAACTGTACACTGTAACCGTACACTGTAACTGTACACTTTAACTGTGCACTGTAACTGTACACTGTAACTTCACACTGTAACTGTACACTGTAACTGTACACTGTAACTGTACACTGTAACTGTACACTGTAACTGTACACTGTAACTATAAACTGTAACTGTAACTGGTAACTGTAAACAGTAACTGTACACTGTAACTGTAACTGGTAACTGTAAACAGTAACTGTACACTGTAACTGTACACTGTAACTGTACACTGTAACTGTACACCGTAACTGTACCTTGTAACTGTACACTGTTACTGTACACTGTAACTGTACACTGTAACTGTACACTGTAATTGTACAGTTTAAATGTACACTATAACTGTACACTGTAACTGTACACTGTATATGTACACTGTAACTGTACACTGTTAAAGGAAATGCTATTTAAATTTATGGTCATGTTATTCTCGCTAGGAGCTCGAATATAATTATAAACGAATAGCTTTGATGTAAGCCGCTAATATAACTTGTAACTTCAGAACATAACTTTATAACTTGCAACCCAGAGTGTTATGATCACCTCTGTGTCACAACGTAAGCTACCTATTTTGATTGATTAATTAAGATTCAATGATGTCTTTCTTTTAATTCAAATGGCTAATTATTCACTTTTCCAATATTCCAGATTTCTGTTATCTGACTTCCATAAATTAAGCTATTTCCAATTATATAATTTTTCTCAATTCAATGCCTACATAAATTGGAGATGGATACACACATTGGACTAAATATTAATTTATTCATTACTGCTTATTATTTATTGACATTGATCATGAATTGCAATATTAAGATGATTCGAAAATTAATTTATAAATCGAAAAAAAGGGTTTTACCGAAACAATTATAAACCTTAATACTAAACTAAGAATCCAGCTTCTAAAGTAAATAAATGACAATGGCTGATTAGACCTATTTAATTACATAGAACCTATAACTCTCTGCTCAATTATTATCACGTTGGTTATTTACTCAACTTTTGATTGTCGTCCGATGAATGTGTGATTAATACCCCCGTATGGCTTTTATATTACGTGATCTATAATTTGTCACTGATAATTCACTTCACCAATAAAGTTATTAGATGAAAGAAAGGAACAAGGGAGAGGACATCCGATTGTCCCGAGAGCCAAGGGTATTAATGAGGGTAGAGGGAAAGTCGTCACCCGCACTCGCACCTCAAAGGGGGTGTAGGGATGGGTTGCGTGCCTTTTGCACTGCCTACCACACTAGCTGTACAGTTTGCTACAATAGTACACTACCTATGTACCACACATACTATATTACTATATAATATAAGCTCTGTAAGTTGTATCATAACATATATGCCCCTCCCTTTTAAAAGTTTACATCGTCCTCGATGTACATTATTATAGGACAGAGTTAATTAAAAGTAATTGGCAGAGAGCAAGAGACTGAAGTATTTAACAAAATATCATAATGGACATAGAGTCAAAAGACTAACATTTCACAGAATAACATATTATATAACGAGTGACAAAAACCAAATAAATGACATTACATCGCTAAATTAGCTTATGTTCATTCTAAAAATCATGACATTTCACATATTTACAATGATATGAGTAACATATTATTATTGATATTTTCATTAATTGAAATTAAGGCTATATTGGGTGTCGAATGATTGCAACCTCTACGTAGATAAAATTCTTCGTAAATCAGAATCAATCCATTAGACATGACTTTCCATAAACGGAAAAACTTGCACAATCTAACAGGTTATCTACAGCCTTAGCGTTTTCTGTACAAATTTTCAAGTTACAGAACGCTTATATATTAATAATTAAAAAAATTATCGATCTCATGAGATCTTCGGCTTTCCAGTTGAAGCCAGGGAGAGATTTGCGAGGTTGTCCTCACTTCGTCCTTTTCTCTTTCCCTCGTGTCACGAATAGCAGCATGGAGATTGGTTTGTATGTCGTGATGTCCTCGTTGTTTCTGTGAAATGGGTTCTGGTTAGCATACGGCGGGTGGCTATGCTGTGCCAGACGATGTTGTAATGAGTTTTCAGTCTCTTTAAGTACAATTGAACAGAGAGCTTTACAATATTAATTCAACTATTCATACATGCATATATATGCAGTAAATAAATTAATCTCTGTATTGCAATTTGAACTTTCAGCCATTTAATTACTTTACATTTTTACTTTTCATTTTACTCATTACATCAATCGCTGGATTCTTTCCTTAAATCTAAATTATCTTAATACTAACTTAAATTTAATATTTAATGATATTTTTGCTACAGAAAAATGTAACGTTCCACTTAATATACCTTATTGTGTCTGTTCTATACCTACAAATTAGTCTAATTATTATATGCTATCATTATTTCTATATTTTTTTTTTTATCATTAACATTTTTTTATTTTTTATTTTTATTACAATTTTTTTTTTTTGATACATAACTAATCTAAGTTACTCTAATTCCTTATTCCTATTTCATCATAATTCCTACTCTAGAGCTATCCTATCTTCTACTTCGGAGATTGTAACGTGGTGCAATAGCAGACTCATCTCCTCTAATCCTAACATTCGGTGCTTGACCGTCACTCCCTTCTTCATTTGAAGGATGTAATTCATTCATCAAGGGTTCGTCCCCTATTGGTATAATATTTTCACCTGAGTCATCTGAGACATTGTTAAATGGGTAGGCAACGTTATCTCGCAAGGTTGCTAATTTTATGCGATTCAAATGAACAGTTTGCACCCTCTTATCAGAGTAAATCCCCTTTATTTTATAGTTATTATTGAATTTGTCAACCACCCTATAAGGTCCAATATAACGAGCTGGCCATCCGTTTATCGTTTCTGTTTTACTAGTTTCATTCCTTAGTAAGACCATAGAGCCAATTTCAACTTTATGTGGATTCCTTATTCTCTTATTATATTGTTTCGCTGATAAATCATGTGACTTTTGTGTTAGTGTCTTAACCAGTGCGAATGCCTTCGATAATCTTCCAGACATTTCCGATGCATAGTCATCACTGTAATTAACACGAGCTCTTTTATTGACCAATTTGTTGAAGGGTAAATTCGCGTCACGACCATGATGAAGATAAAATGGTACTTCTTGGATTGAGGATTGGTACGCTGTGTTCATGGCTAATAGCGCAAACGGAAGTTGTTCGTCCCATGTGAATTTATCATCGCTAGAGAGGTGTGAAAGTAGTTTTTTGATAGTTGAATTAGCCTTTTCACAAGCACCATTCGAAGCTGGGTGATATGCTGTCGTGTAATTGCATTTAGCCTCTAAATTTTTACAAACGCTCTGGAACAAATTACTCTGAAATTCTGATCCACGGTCAGATGTAATGGAATTAGGTACACCATTTAACGTTATGAACTTAGTCATTGCTTTAGTGACAATCTCCGTAGATTTATTTTCTAATGGATACGCACTGACATACCTCGTAAAATGATCGATAATTGTAAGTATGTACTTATTGTCGTTATAGCTATTTGGCATCTCGATTAGATCGATACCTATTCTTTCCAGAGGCATATCTACGGGTTTAAATTCACCAAGCGGAGCAACTTCTTGACCTTGCCAATTTCGTTTCTGACATTCTAAGCACGAAGAGACATATTTCCTAACATCTTTTATCATGTTTAACCAATAGAAATTGTCCTTGCATCGTTCTAGAGTCCTTAAAATACCCATGTGACAAGCTATTTCGGAGTCATGACTCAAAATTAAAGCCTGCTTAATTAGACTACGGGGTACAACGATTTGGATCTTATCATGTCTTGCTCGTTTACCGGAACTAGCCATACGATATAGTATACCATTTTCGACAAAGTAATCTTCGATATAATTTATTCTTTTAATCTTTATATCTTCACCTTCTAGGAATCTGATTACGCGACTCCAAATAGGATCGTTCATTTGTTCGTTTCGCAAATTTTCTTCGTTAAAATTATCTTTAACCTCTTGGACATACGCAATAGTATCGATATCTTCATCTTCATAATCATTTCGAGATAAGAAATCAGGAACTACGTGACTTCTCCCATCTTTATAGAAAATGTTATAATTATAATCTGCCAAAAATATAGCCCATCTGGCGATTCTTGGAACACTTTGCTTATGTTTGAAAATGTATTGCAATGCTTTGTGGTCAGTATAAATATCAAAAGAGGTTCCCCACAGATAGGCCGAAAAGAATTTAACAGACTCGTGAATTGCCAAAGCTTCTAATTCCGTTATACTGTAGTTTAATTCAGCGCCTTTTAATTTCCGACTGAAATAACCAACTGGTTTTTCACCTTCGTCAAATTTTTGAGATAATACAGCCCCTACACTAACCGTACTGGCATCACAGTGAAGCTGAAATCTACGTTTATAGTCAGGAAATGATAAAATAGGAGGAGATGTTAATTTTGATTTTAGTGTGTCAAATGATTGTTGAGATTCATTGTTCCATTTAAACTTTTGATTCTTTTTAGTGAGTTTAGTGAGGGGACTAGAAATTTTGGCAAAGTCTTTGATAAATTTACGATAGTATGAACAACAACCAAGAAATCTACGGACATGTTTTACGTTACGTGGTATGGGCATGTGTGAGATCGCTTTAGTTTTCGTAGGATCGACTTGAATACCCTTTTCACTAATTACATGACCTAAGTAACGAACACTAGGTTTTGCAAATTGACACTTTTCGAGACCTAATTTGAAACCAGATTCACTAATCGTTTTAAATACCTCTTCTAAATGTTCCATGTGCTCGTCCATATTTTTGGAGTAGACAATTAAATCATCTATGTATGCGTACATAAATTTTCCTAATTGTTTACTAAATATGAGATTACAAACTCTTTGATAAGCAGATGAACTTGTACTTAGACCTTGAGGTGACCGTTTGAATCTATATGAGCCCCGATTGGTTCTAAACGCAGTGTAATCTCTCGAATTTTCTTCTAATTCGATATTGAAATATCCGTGTTTCATATCTAGCGTCGTGAAAATACTAGACTCATTTAGGTCTTCTAGAATTTCTGTAATTAACGGGATAGGAAACACGTCCTTCTGAATTACAGAATTCAATTTACGATAATCCACGCAAAAGCGATAACCAGAATTATTTGGTTTCTTTACCAATAATACAGGAGAATTCCAAGGCGACGAACATGGCTCAATTATATCCTGATCAATCATATTATCAATATGCTTGTTTATTTCTGAACGGGCATGATACGGAATTCTATATTGAAAGGTATTAATGGGATTCACATCGGATGGAATAATGATCTTATGCTTGTTACATTTAACGTGGCCAACTTCATTATTCACGGAAACTGCTGTTCTATGTCTTTTGAGGAAATTCCTAATCCTATCCTTACCATTACTATCTAAATGATCTAATTTCACGCTATCTACTAACTTAAGAAAATCTCTATCTATACTACTTTTCCCACTAGACATATTAACATAGTTTACTCGAGAAATTCCGTTGTCGTTTTCTATGCCCCGTTCCCCATTCATAGTTTTCTTTCTGAAGCCTTCACCAGTGACTTCGTCATTCTGAGTAGCGTTGTTTTCAATGAGATAAATTTTACCAATCATTTTGTTAATATTAATTGAGACATCTCTATCAGTGACATTTATAGCTGTTACAGGTATTTTACCGTCATTTACATAGCAAACTATTCTTGGAAAAATTGCTCTATTACAATTTGACTCAAAAATTACGCATTTACCATTTAAATGTGAGGGAACTTTTCCAAAATAATTAAGAGCAGTGTTTGATTTTATAAGAAAATCTTTAGGTGCTTTTACGATAGACAAATGAGAATTAGATGTCTCAGGTTTAATAAAACAAACTTTAGAGGGAGACGTTAAGCCGGTAAACATGAATTTCGAATTTTTCACTATAGCGTGACTATTAGTTCTATGCCTAAAATTCAAACTAACCGAAAATTTTCTCATGAACTCTCTTCCCAGCAACAAATTTCCACTAAAAGAATTTCCCTTAACCAAAATGACCTGATGATAACAAATGTCCCTATTATTGAAAAAGAATGGAATATCTATTGCCCCTGTAACGTCTAATTCAGCACCGGAAATACCCCTTAACCGTTTAAATGATTTCTTTAATTTTAAATTGTATTTCCTGATTAAATCAAAACCAACCTCATGTTTAATTATGGAAACTTCACTACCAGAGTCTAAGATGCACGGATGGTTTTCTTGAAATATTTTCAAATTAATTATCGGAGCGTTTGGTTTTTCATCGGACGCTGACGAAAACCCCGTCCCCTTGAATTTCCGCTATGAGAAGGCCTAGAGTTTGAATAGACTCTACTCGGATGTCCTCTGTTATGAAGTTGGTCGTTAAAATACCCTGGACTTTCATGTTGTTGTCCCATTTCGAAAGAGTTTCTACGGCTATAATTATTACCATACGTCGACTTACTTCGCGTACTCTCATATGGAGAAAACCTATAAGGTCTTTTGCTTTCAAAGTCAAGCCTTTTATTGACTCTGTGGTCACATTCATCATATTCGTTACGAGATTCTTCCGACTGGTTCGTATTATATGATTCATTCATGTTATTCATATCTCTGATGTACTCTACGTCTTGTACTCGCGGATCATAAGATACTCGTTTCTTGAAATTGGACAGAGGCGTGTAGAATTTACTTTCATGAATTTTCTCGTTACTTTGATCATTTTGTACTTCTCTACATTTCTCTAACAGAGATTGAACTGTGCGCACTTCATCATATTCTTTGACCAAACCCTTTCCTAGTAAATTAAAGTGCATAATAAGTGTTAAGGTCAAATCATTCTGTAACACTTCGTTTGTCCATTCTGTACGGGTGTTTAATTGGTTATCATGGTAATATTCATACAATCTTCCTACGAAAGAAATTAACGTTTCGTCTGTTTCTGGTTTCATCTGCTTAAATGTTATACCGCATGTAATTAATTTCGGTTTCACGGCGAATTTATCCAACAAGATTGCGAAAATTTGATCAATACTTTTAAATTCCTCATTTGAGTCATGAATGTTTACAGTTCCTGCAGGCAAATCAATAAGGCATTGTCGTAGTAATTTAACCCTAGCTTTTTCGGAATCCGTCTGCGTTTTGACAATAGTCCTAAATTCTCTTATGAATTTGTGTACATTGCCAGAACCCTTAAATTTCGGCAGACTGTTAACATTAATTAAATCAATACTATCTTTACGACTCATGTTGATTGAAAAATTTCAAAGTGACAATCTAACGATCGTGAATAACAGTGAAATTCGAACAAGAGAGGTCTGTTATAAGTTGACAAGTTCGTTATGTGTTAACATTAGAGAACATAAACACAGGAAAGTGTTTCAACCACAAGCTATTTCCCTCCTAACCATACAGTCGAACCCAATGATACCTATTGGAAAATAGTGATATTCTGCCCTAACAACTGAGAGTGACTGTACCTTACCCTAACTCTGACCGTATAATGTTTCTCCTAAGTCAGCTAAACATTTTGATAAGCAATTAAGTACAAAGTGTGGAACGTTACACAAATAATGAATAAAGAAAATGAATAGCTTAAAGAGTGAATAATAGAAAAAAATATATATAATTTCACAAAAAATATCATGAAAGATTTTAGCAAAAATATTTTATTATTATAATTTTGAGGTTGATCTTGAAGTTAGGTCGATTTTGATTTTAATTGAATTAATAAATTTTGCTGAAACCTTTGTCATAAAATACAGAAATATAAATTATGATGATAATAATATCGAGAGAGTTATATGTAACTTAAATAAATGTTATGGTAGCGTTAGGCACGAGGGTAGGCTAATAATTACTTAGGGAGCTTTGGATTCTTTTGTAAAGATAATGCAATTATTTATAAATAAACAATTACAATCCCACTTACGCTGTATCACCAATTGTTATGATCACCTCTGTGTCACAACGTAAGCTACCTATTTTGATTGATTAATTAAGATTCAATGATGTCTTTCTTTTAATTCAAATGGCTAATTATTCACTTTTCCAATATTCCAGATTTCTGTTATCTGACTTCCATAAATTAAGCTATTTCCAATTATATAATTTTTCTCAATTCAATGCCTACATAAATTGGAGATGGATACACACATTGGACTAAATATTAATTTATTCATTACTGCTTATTATTTATTGACATTGATCATGAATTGCAATATTAAGATGATTCGAAAATTAATTTATAAATCGAAAAAAAGGGTTTTACCGAAACAATTATAAACCTTAATACTAAACTAAGAATCCAGCTTCTAAAGTAAATAAATGACAATGGCTGATTAGACCTATTTAATTACATAGAACCTATAACTCTCTGCTCAATTATTATCACGTTGGTTATTTACTCAACTTTTGATTGTCGTCCGATGAATGTGTGATTAATACCCCCGTATGGCTTTAATATTACGTGATCTATAATTTGTCACTGATAATTCACTTCACCAATAAAGTTATTAGATGAAAGAAAGGAACAAGGGAGAGGACATCCGATTGTCCCGAGAGCCAAGGGTATTAATGAGGGTAGAGGGAAAGTCGTCACCCGCACTCGCACCTCAAAGGGGGTGTAGGGATGGGTTGCGTGCCTTTTGCACTGCCTACCACACTAGCTGTACAGTTTGCTACAATAGTACACTACCTATGTACCACACATACTATATTACTATATAATATAAGCTCTGTAAGTTGTATCATAACACAGAGCTATAACTTGTAACTCAGAATATAACTGTACATTGTAACTTTACACTGTAACTGTACACTGTAACTGTACACTGTAACTGTACACTGTAACTGTACAATGTAACTTTACACTGTAACTGTACAATGTAACTGTACAATGTAACTGTACACTGTAACTGTACACTTTAACTGTACGCTGTATCTGTACAGTGTAACTGTACACTGTATCTGCACACTGTAACTGTGCACTGTAACTGTACACTGTAACTTCACACTGTAACTGTACAGTGTGACTGTACAGTGTAACTGTACACTGTAACTGTACACTGTAACTGCAAACTGTAACTATACACCGTAACTGTACACTGTAACTGTACACTGTAACCGTACACTGTAACTGTACACTGTAACTGTGCACTGTAACTGTACACTGTAACTTCACACTGTAACTGTACACTGTAACTGTACACTGTAACTGTACACTGTAACTGTACAATGTAACTGTACACTGTAACTGTACACTGTATCTGTACACTGTAACTATAAACTGTAGCTGTAACTGGTAACTGTAAACAGTAACTGTACACTGTAACTGTACACTGTAACCGTACACTGTAACTGTACACTGTAACTGTTCACTGTAACTGTACACTGTATTTTCACACTGTAACTGTACAGTGTAACTGTACACTGTTCCTGTACACTGTAACAGTACACTGTAACTGCACACTGTAACTGTGCATATAGTAACTGGTAACTGTAAACAGTAACTGTACACTGTAACTGTACACTGTAACTGTTCACTGTAACTGTACACTGTAACTGTACACTGTAACTGTACACCGTAACTGTACCTTGTAACTGTACACTGTTACTGTACACTGTAACTGTACACCGTAACTGTACCTTGTAACTGTACACTGTTACTGTACACTGTAACTGTACAGTGTAACTGTACACTGTAACTGTTCAGTATAACTGTACACTGTAACTGTACACTGTTACTGTACACTGTAACTGTACAGTGTAACTGTACACTGTAACTGTTCAGTATAACTGTACACTGTAACTGTACACTGTAACTGTACACTGTAAACGTACACTGTAACTATAAACTGTAACTGTAACTGGTAACTGCAAACAGTAACTGTAAACTGTAACTGTTCACTGTTACTGTACACTGTAACTGTACACTGTAACTGTACACTGTAACTAAACACTGTAACTGTACACTGTAACTGTACACTGTAACTGTACACTATAACTCTACACTGTAACTGTACAATATAACTGTACAATGTAACTGTACACTGTAACTGCACACTGTAACTGTACAGTGTAACTGTACAGTGTAACTGTACACTGTTACTGCACACTGTAACTTTACACTGTAACTGTACACTCTAACTGTACACTGTAACCGTACACTGTAACTGTACACTGTAACTGTGCACAGTAACTGTAAACTGTAACTTCACACTGTAACTGTACAGTGTAACTGTACACTGTAACTGTACACTGTTACTGCACACTGTAACTATACACCGTAACTGTACACTGTAATTGTACACTGTAACCGTACACTGTAACTGTACACTGTAACTGTGCACTGTAACTGTACACTGTAACTTCACACTGTAACTGTACACTGTAACTGTACACTGTAACTGTACACTGTAACTGTACAATGTAACTGTACACTGTAACTGTACACTGTAACTGTACACTGTAACTATAAACTGTAACTGTAACTGGTAACTGTAAACAGTAACTGTACACTGTAACTGTACACTGTAACTGTACACTGTAACTGTACACTGTAACTGTGCACTGTAACTGTACACTGTAATTGTACACTGTAACCGTACACTGTAACTGTACACTGTAACTGTGCACTGTAACTGTACACTGTAACTTCACACTGTAACTGTACACTGTAACTGTACACTGTAACTGTACACTGTAACTGTACAATGTAACTGTACACTGTAACTGTACACTGTAACTGTACACTGTAACTATAAACTGTAACTGAAACTGGTAACTGTAAACAGTAACTGTACACTGTAACTGTACACTGTAACTGTACACTGTAACTGTACACTGTAACTGTGCACTGTAACTGTACACTGTAACTGTACACCGTAACTGTACCTTGTAACTGTACACTGTTACTGTACACTGTAACTGTACACTGTAACTGTACACTGTAACTGTACACTGTAATTGTACAGTTTAAATGTACACTGTAACTGTGCACTGTAACTGTACACTGTATATGTACACTGTAACTGTACACTGTTAAAGGAAATGCTATTTAAATTTATGGTCGTGTTATTCTCGCTAGGAGCTCGAATATAATTATAAACGAATAGCTTTGATGTAAGCCGCTAATATAACTTGTAACTTCAGAACATAACTTTATAACTTGTAACCCAGAGCTATAACTTGTAACTCAGAATATAACTTTATAATTTGTACTAAGTTATATAACTTCATGAACTTTGTAAATCAGTTATACAACTTAGAATATTGAGTTCTTTTTCTATAGATAGAATTGAAATTAATACTTAATTAATTTAAAAAGAATTAAGTAAGTACTTCAATTATTCTAATTGAAATACTTAATTAATAGTTAGGAACTTGTAACATTTCTGATCATGTATAGGTTAAACAGGACTCTGAAATAGTATGCTTAAATTTGGATGTTTATTAGTAAATCAGGTTTCACTAAAATGAACTATTAGTAAATCTGATCGATCTATATGTTAATCGTATAGAAAGCCATTACCACTAGCGTGTTAAATTTGAATAATGCATTGTGTGTTATTTCTATCTGCAGTGAGTAGAAAAACATCTTTGAAAAGTACTATCAGTGCCTTAACAGAAGTTTATTCACTCACTGGAAGGTTGGACTCTCCAGTTCATCCTTTAAATACCATAGGCACCTAACTAAAGTGTTCATAGTTCGCGATGGTCTCTTGAAGACTGGTTGGTCGGACCAAGTCTGGTCGGACTTGTCCATCCACGGGTGTCGTGAGTTGGCAACTCAGACCCTTGTTTATTTAAAACCCTTAAGTTTACTCAACCGCTAGTTTATTTAAAACTTGTGTTGTGTTATTTAAAGACTTGTGCGTAAGTCTTAGAACTCTGTACTATTCGAACTTTAATATAAGTACACCCATTTAAAACTTCCTTGTGTTTAATTTACTTCCTAAAAACTTTTACCGTTTAGTCATTTGTCAGTTTAATAGAATTCAATCAATTACCTCCAAGTCTCTTCAAAGTTAAGAAATACAAATAATTGTTAAAGAACCCGGAGACTTATTTTGCCCTATGGTATAAGTTTATTAACAAGCCTCATCTACTTAGAAAATAGGTGATAATTTACTATCAATCCCATAGGAAAAGGGCAATTTAATAACTGTAACTGTACACTATAACTGCACACTGTAACTATACACCGTAACTGTACACTGTAACTGTACACTGTAACCGTACACTGTAACTGTACACTGTAACTGTGCACTGTAACTGTACACTGTAACTTCACACTGTAACTGTACACTGTAACTGTACACTGTAACTGTACACTGTAACTGTACAATGTAACTGTACACTGTAACTGTACACTGTAACTATAAACTGTAACTGTAACTGGTAACTGTAAACAGTAACTGTACACTGTAACTGTACACTGTAACCGTGCACTGTAACTGTACGCTGTAACTGTTCACTGTAACTGTACACTGTATTTTCACACTGTAACTGTACAGTGTAACTGTACACTGTAACTGTACACTGTAACTGCACACTGTAACTGTGCATATAGTAACTGGTAAATGTAAACAGTAACTGTACACTGTAACTGTACACTGTAACTGTACACTGTTACTGTACACTGTAACTGTACACTGTAACTGTACACTGTAACTGTACACCGTAACTGTACCTTGTAACTGCACACTGTTACTGTACACTGTAACTGTACAGTGTAACTGTACACTGTAACTGTTCAGTGTAACTGTTCAGTGTAACTGTACACTGTAACTGTACACTGTAACTGTACACTGTAACTGTACACTGTAACTGTACACTGTAACTGTACACCGTAACTGTACAATTTAACTGTACACTGTAACTGTACACTGTAACTGTACACTGTAACTGTACACTGTAACTGTACACTGTAACTGTACACTGTAACTGTACACTGTAACTGTACACTGTAACTTTACACTGTAACTGTACACTGTATTTGTACACTGTAACTGTACACTGTACCTCTACACTGTAACTGTACACTGTAACTGTACACTGTAACAGTACACTGTAACTATAAACTGTAACTGTAACTGGTATCTGCAAACAGTAACTGTAAACTGTAACTGTTCACTGTTACTGTACACTGTAACTATAAACTGTAACTGTAACTGGTAACTTTAAACAGTAACTGTACACTGTAACTGTACACTGTAACTGTATATTGTAACTGTACACTGTGACTGTTCACTGTAACTGTACATTGTAACTGTACACTGTAACTGTGCACTGTAACTGTACACTGTAACTTCACACTGTAACTGTACAGTGTAACTGTACACTGTAACTGTACACTGTAACTGCACACTGTAACTATACACCGTAACTGTAAAATTTAACTGTACAATGTAACTGTAAACTGTAACTGCACACTGTAACTGTACAGTGTAACTGTACACTGTTACTGCACACTGTAACTTTACACCGTAACTGTACACTGTAACTGTACACTGTAACCGTACACTGTAACTGTACACTGTAACTGTGCACTGTAACTGTACACTGTAACTTCACACTGTAACTGTACAGTGTAACTGTACACTGTAACTGTACACTGTAACTGCACACTGTAACTATACACCGTAACTGTACACTGTAACTGTACACTGTAACTGTACACTGTAACTGTACACTGTAACTGTACACTGTAACTGTACAATGTAACTGTACACTGTAACTGTACACTGTAACTGTACACTGTGACTGTACACTGTAACTGTACACTGTAACTATAAACTATAACTGTAACTGGTAACTGTAAACAGTAACTGTACACTGTAACTGTACACTGTAACTGTACACTGTAACTGTACACTGTAACTGTGCACTGTAACTGTACACTGTAACTGTACATCGCAACTGTACCTTGTAACTGTACACTGTTAATGTACACTGTAACTGTACACTGTAACAGTACAATGTAATTGTACAGTTTAAATGTACACTGTAACTGTACACTGTAACTGTACACTGTATATGTACACTGTAACTGTACACTGTTAAAGGAAATGCTATTTAAATTTATGGTCATGTTATTCTCGCTAGGAGCTCAAATATAATTATAAACGAATAGCTTTGATGTAAGCCGCTAATATAACTTGTAACTTCAGAACATAACTTTATAACCTGTAACCCAGAGCTATAACTTGTAACTCAGAATATAACTGTACATTGTAACTGTACACTGTAACTGTACACTGTAACTGTACACTGTAACTGTACGCTGTAATTGTACAGTGTAACTGTACACTGTAACTGCACACTGTAACTGTACACCGTAACTGTACACTGTAACTGTACACTGTAACCGTACACTGTAACTGTACACTGTAACTGTGCACTGTAACTGTACACTGTAACTTCACACTGTAACTGTACAGTGTAACTGTACAGTGTAACTGTACAGTGTAACTGTACAGTGTAACTGTACAGTGTAACTGTACAGTGTAACTGTACACTGTAACTGTACACTGTAACTGCACACTCTACACTGTAACTGCACACTGTAACTATACACCGTAACTGTACACTGTAACTGTAAACAGTAACGTTACACTGTAACTAGACACTGTAACTGTACACTGTAACTGTACACTGTAATTGTACACTGTAACTGTACACTGTAACTGTACACTGTAACTGTACACCGTAACTGTACCTTGTAACTGTACACTGTTACTGTACACTGTAACTGTACACTGTAACTGTACACTGTAACTGTACACTGTAACTGTACACTGTAATTGTACAGTTTAAATGTACACTGTAACTGTACACTATAACTGTACTCTTTAACTGCACACTGTTACTGTACACTGTAACTGTACTCTGTAACTGTACACTGTAACTGTACAGCGTAACTGTTCAGTGTAACTGTACAGTGTAACTGTACAGTGTAACTGTACAGTGTAACTGTACACTGTAACTGTTCAGTGTAACTGTACACTGTAACTGTACACTGTAATTGTACACCGAAACTGTACAATTTAAATGTACACTGTAACTGTACAATTTAACTGTACACTGTAACTGTACACTGTAACTGTACACTGTAACTGTACACTGTAACTGTACACTGTAACTGTACACTGTGACTGTACACTGTTACAGTACACTGTAACTGTACACTGTAACTGTACACTGTAACTGTACACTGTAACTGTACACTGTAACTGTACACTGTAACCGTACACTGTAACTGTACACTGTAACTGTGCACTGTAACTGTACACTGTAACTTCAAACTGTAACTGTACACTGTAACTGTACACTGTAACTGTACAATGTAACTGTACACTGTAACTGTATACTGTAACTGTACACTGTAACTATAAACTGTAACTATAAACTGTAACTGTAACTGGTAACTGTAAACAGTAACTGTACACTGTAACTGTACACTGTAACTGTACACTGTAACTGTACACTGTAACTGTACACTGTAACTTTACACTGTTAAAGTACACTGTAACTGTACACTGTAACTGTACACTGTATTTTTACACTGTAACTGTACAC
>CANNZV010001706.1:20003-154144 GCA_947561585.1 Caprella mutica
CAACCACATCATGCGCCATACATGGCACACACTTGCTCAACCTGCATAATGTACCACAATTGAATTGGAACACACGAACACTTTTTGAAATTTTTCAAATAGATTTTTCTCCACCATATATTGAATGCTTATTAAGACAACAGAAGGAGAGGTAAGGGACAGAAATTTCAAAATATAAATAATAAAAATATACTACACATTTATTCTTAGAAATAACAGAAAAATAAGTTGTTGGTCTGTGAAATGAAGTACAACTTCAGGATTTATGAAAAGTGATAGCCAGCACTGCAGTATTCTCATGATTTATGGCAGTTTTTTTTACTGCTCTGAATTCACACCCAATTAACTGAAGGGGATCTGGAAAATGAAATTGTTTTCAGCAGCCATCGAGATACAAATAATATCACCTGAGTTTAGACTTGTATAACTTTATCTAAAGGAATAACAGAAATATGTTTGCACTTGATTCAAAAATAGGATGAATGTGTATGAATGATAATTTTGTCATTAGAAAACAGTAATTAAATGATGATAATAATACTTTAATGAATAAGGATAAAAGTACAAGAAATAGCCTATAATTATTCTCATTATTTATAAACTGTAATCAAATGGCAAATATAGGTATACAACAATCTATCTTGAGCCAAAACCTTTCTAATATTATAAATGTAGCGTAAACTTTGACTTAACTAACAAAAGATCAATTAATCTTTGAGTTTTGTCTCCTTAACTTCTCCAAACTTAAGGTAAAATGTATAGAAATATTTAACCAAGAGTGACAAAGTGAAATCCTCAAAAAGACTAGTTAAGTTTCTCTTCAATTTTAGGACAAAGTTTTCCAATTCAATTAGTTTAAATTGCAAAATATTTAACTGATAGAGAGTTCTTTACAAAATTTACTCTTCTTAAAAGAATATGTTATTTTGGTGCACATTATGAAACTGTTTTTATTATTCTATCTGAAATTAATTTGAAAGAAAAAATATTGTATTCTCCTTCAAATCTGATAAAAGTGGAATCATTTTTTTGTGTATAAAATAATGTCTTATAGTCTACGGATAATGTGTTGAAATATAAAAGCGTACAATAATCTAGAAGAGCTTCAAGAAAGATTTACAATATTGTAAATTATACCTGTCAGGGCTGCGTCAGCACTGGTATTGAGGGTTTATTTGGATCTCACATTTAATGATTTGTTGAATAGATGAATCAAAAAGAGGACACAATATATCATATGTTTATCATATTATTAGAGCCACAAAAAAATTGAAGATCAGATCGAGAAATTACCCATATCTTAAACACTTCAACTTTATATCATTATTTTCACATCACCATTGTAATTTTCAAGGGGCACTGATGAAATCCAAAAAGATTTCTTATTTTAACTCATTAGCAGAATAATAAATTACACAGAAGAATTAGAATTTCTATATAAATTATTATTTGTGCAATGATATGTAACCTAAGAAGAGTAAACTCTCCTTTTAACGAGAAATCTCTTTCAACCAGCTGCAGCTTTCCATTTTACTATTTATTTTCGTATTTTTGAGCACAATATTGAGTTTCAAGATAGAAGCTTTACAGTATATATTAATTTGGATGATTCTGAGGGAAAATAAAGAAGATTTATTTTGTGACTAATTCTTGTTACAGTTTGAAATACGATAGAGCAAGTAAATAAGTCAATGTGTTTATGCTTATTTTTATCAATTGAGACAGAATTACCAATACAATATTTGATAGAAAATATAATAAAATTAAGTGAATAAAGTTTATATGTAGGTATAGAATATACAGCTTGAATTATTAAATTGGTATGTGATTATTTTATAGATAGGTTATATCATTAGCGAGATAAAAATAATTCATAAATGAATAAGAAATTATTTAATGAAATACAGTTATTCTAGTAAAAATATGTTTGACAGCTATACAGAAAATCTTTCCTCATCGTAGGATTTCATATCTTTAACTATAATAATTTACTTAATGTTGGTTCGATTTGAATTCAGTTGGTTTTACGTAGAACAATCTCAAAACTTTATAAAATTTCATTATTTCAGTTTTTATTTTATATATTTTATATGATATTTCAGTTTAGAGGTTATCGTTTCGGTGACTAAATTTTGAGTAATCTGGAATGAAACCATAGGCATAGTGTTATGAAACATTTGTATGATAAGTTTTGTTCTTCAACTCACTGATATACGCTCGAAGAGTATAATAAACTTTTTATTGATGAATCTACTCAGAAAAGAATCCCAAAGTGTATGATCAGGGGATCTTGGTACCCACTTAATTTTAATGTCGCTATCTAAATCTATTTCAATCCAATTATTTGGAAACTCCATATTGCACAAACCAAAAATGAGGGAGTTTAATATTCTGAGACGTGCTTTTGCTGGGTGCTGAAGTAAATGAATGTGATGTATTTCCAATGTTTGAACATGGACGAACGAATTCAATCTTAATTTTATTGATGTAAATGGAGCTATGATAACAAGTCCTTTTTGTATCTAGTTTTTAAGTACCTACTTAAATGTTTCGTATTATTGAATGGTAAATACTTTTTATTTTAATTAAATGAACATTTAACAACATTGTTGATGAATTTTATGATGATGTGTCCACTAAATAAATTAGCAATGCAATACTACGTGACTTCATTTCGAATCTCAGATAATATTATTACAGACAATGTTTACAATTATAAAATGCAAAATAAGATAATCTAAATACTGATGACGAATCCACTGAAGTTAATAACTCGAAATTATTCCTTTGTATTCTATCTCTTGGCTAATTAATATTAATATACAGAGTGCTCCAGTGCATGTTAATTAACTGTTTATTCCAGATGCATAATTTTAAAAACTCAGTAACTTTTATTTGCTTGCAGAAAGTATATCGAAAAATTCTGCATAACTGAGAATTCGTTCCTGCTCATGATATATTCAAAATTATAAATTGAAAGTTATTTTCACCGAATATTCGGAATAGGGTAATCAACTTAGATTAATTTATAGAAATAGTTGAGATAAATAAATTCAGTAACAAATAACGAATCGAATAATTAATGTATAGAGTCACATGGAGAACTGCTTATTTCTTTTAAAACACTCCTACTTTAAATAATTAAAAAAACAATTATATTTAATCAGAATATTATAATATAATTATTATAATATTTTACGTTACGGTAACCAGAAATGGATCCAAATGTAGTGCAAACAGAATAAAAGTATTGAATTCAACAGTATCAATTTATGTACTGGTAATTCCCATTTTTTTTAATTTTTATTATATAAGAACAACATACGTACGTGGAATGGTCTTCAATATTCCCCAAATAAGAAAATAGTGAATAGTTTCTCCCCATTCTCTTTTGCCTTAAAGTTTATTGTATGTAGAATCATAAAACATATGATAATCTCTTCCCTAGTTTTCTATAATGTCATTTATTAGAATAAAGAAATGAGATTCGAAGATTTAACCAATAAATTTATTTCTTACAACCATTCAATCCAATTCAATATAATAGTATTATAAGAAAGTCCTTGAATATATCAAAGTTATTGCTACTTGTTTCAAGAATAGAAAGTAAATTGATACGAATATCGCATTCAACAAACCATTATTAGCATAAATGTTTTATTATTTCAAATGTCTTATTTCAGGATCTGTGTCATATATTATTCAAAGGAGAATCGTATTGTAATATATTTAAATTTATTATTCTTTTATCAAATTGAGGTAAATACCATTATTGCCAAAACTCTTTAATTAAATTACTTTTTCAATGTATTAATGTCTTCCAGCTGATAATTAATATTCTCTTCAGGTGAGATCAGGTGTGGGGTTTTATTTGTTTACAGTAATTTGCATAGAAATTACTTCAATGCCTTTTCTTCTGAATTGGCCATTAGTTTTATTCTGAGGCTAAACAACATAATAATTTGAAAGAAAACTTTTGTTTTCTGAAATATTCACAAGATTTCCTTATTCATATTATACCATAAAACCTAAATACGCAAAAAGGGAAATTAATTCAGCTTGGTTTAGATTTTATATATCTGATAGAAAAGAACAAAACTTGGTTTAAAAAAAATTAGCAACTAGAAAACTGACATATAGAATAAGGTCGGACGGGGTATCACTGCGCACAATCCCGCAAACTATGTACTTACTCAAAATCTAAATCTACTAGAAAAACTCTTTTTCTTGTGATGAAATAGTCCTGAATGAGGATGGTTCTCAACCAGTTTCAAAATAATACCTGAATAAATGAAATACTTATTGACAATTTTTTGTGCACAACTTTTAGTGAGTGTATAGGGGTATCACTGCGCACATGAAGGGGTATTACTGCGCATTGCATAAATACAACACTTCTCTCCTCCACCTAAAACCCTCCTCTCCCCATTTTAATACCCCTCCTCCACCATATCTAAACCTCTTTCTTTACCATCTAAATATCCCATTCCTCCCATCTAAATCCCCTCTCTTCTCATCTAAATCCCTTCCTCTTCCAATCTATATCCCACTCTCCTCCCATCTAAATTGCCCTCTCCTCTCATCGAAATCTCCCTCTCTTCTCATCTAAATTCCCCCCTTCTCAATCTAAATTTTCTCTCTCCTCAATCTTTCTCCCCCATTCCCCATCTGAATCCCCCTGTCCCCATCAAACTGTCTGTGGTTCCCTCTCTACATGCCCTCTCCCCAATCTAATTGCCCATTACCTCCTAAACACATATTTAATGAATCTGCAAGAAATTTAACACTTAAACTAGTTAACTATTTAGATCAAGTAATACAATACGATCGTAGGTTTATTGTTAATCAATATTTAATTCAAAAACCTCTCTCCCCCCCCCCCCACCTAAATACCCCCTCTCCCTATCTTAATACCCCAACATCGAGTAGCATTGCTACTACGATCGTAAGGGTATTGTTAATCAATATTATAATTAAATTACACCTCATTCAATATGTATGCCTTTATTAAGAGCTAATAACTCATAATTTTCATATTTATTAACATACAAATATTGTTATTAACGATGCGCAGTGATACCCCTCTACCTCTAAATTATGTATGGTATCACTGCGCACGGTTGTGGCGAGAAAACCGTTGAAACTGAGAAGTGTAAATTTTGACATAAAGTAATTGTTAATGTTTGTGTTAACATGTTAAAATAATATGAATATCTATATCTCAGTTCTAGATTTATTGGAGAGTTTGCGGGAATTAAAAATCACCAGCGCAAACTTTTCTTAGATCGTTTTTAGAGTACTACATACATTGCGACTTAGCTATAGAAATGTTTATAGGATAATGGTGCGTCATAAGGTTCATGGGAGAAAAGAGGATGCTTGAAATGATGGTGCAATCAGTTTTTGGCTAAAACAAGTGGTTTCAAAATTGTAAGAGGTGCGGAGTGATACCCCATAAAAATGGTATGCGCAGTGATACCCTGTTCGACCATGTAGGTTCAAAAGCAAGGTTAAAGTTTTAAATCAGAGAACTAGTTCACAAATACCAAATATCAGCGTGCACCCTCCAAGATTCTTGGTTACTATCAATTTAGCAAAGTAGTAGAAATTGCCAGACTGCTGTTGGCGTGACTCATTGACATCGTGTGGTATTTCAGAGCCTCGGAACTCTGCCATATACGACAAAATCAGGTTATCTTTGTGTCAGCACTAGATAAAGTTTCACTAGGATAGGGAGGGAGAACAAGAAGCAAAATAGTTAAAAATTTAAACATAATTAGTTTCCTAATTTATAACCGAGGATTTATCGGATTCAGGAATTTGACCTAGAGGCACATCAATTTTGGATCAGTCACTAATAAATAATAAATTATTATTGGTCACAGATGGTGGGGATTAGTTTTTTGAACTAGGAATATATGACTTGATAGACATTCTGTGTATATTTTCACTAATCTTTTTACTAATTCACTTTCATCTATTATTCATTTTAATAAAGATCTGGTATAATTTAACTCCTTATAATAATGCTGTTTTAGATGTAAATTTAATAAAAACAAGCATATATTATGCAAACTATACGGTCTTGTATGCTAATAATGTTTGTAATAACTTGGATATTTTATTTGAGTTGCATAGCATTTCTAAACAAAATTAAACTAACTTTATAAATAAAAAGCATCTAAAATTAAATGAAAGCAGATCGGATTAAAGTTGATTATCGGAATATTAATTTTATCTTACCTGGTGTCTTTGAAAGTGCCAAAAAATGTATAACTTACTGTGTTCTTTATTGTTTACTGAGTTTGCTTGATTGAATACTAAACTCTAAAACAGTAAAGTTACTTTTATAATGTTAAATCAAGCAACATAACTAAGACATGGGAAACGTTAAAACAATAAAGTTAAGATTTCATCACCATCGAAACCACCGAAGGGGGTAATAACCCATTTTGGGAGGTAAATGTGTATGTAAATAAACAGATACTTATGGTGGGGACAAAGAAAAGGAAGTTACTGTGATCCACCGAAGATTGCTCTTTTAAAATCTTATTACAGTTTTACAAATTTCTAATCAATATTCAATGAATAGAAAGTTCAGTCTCTCTGCTACGGATTTATCGCAAGGGAATTTTTCTAATTCAGGAAATAAAAGAACAGTGAATAAGGATTTAAATAACCGTCATGGCAAATTAGGCCAATAATCTATCTAATCCCTTGCATTATCAATTCGAAATATCTATTCACAGAATTCCTTTGTACTTTTTATGCATTTGTATTCATTCATTTGTATGTAATCAAAACATTAATTTGTATGTACCATTAATAGACGAATGCGATCCATCAAGTCAGAATTCAGTCAACCATTGAATGAAATCGTTCAGAGAAATTAAATGAATCAATTTATGACAAGGGATTCATTGCATTATTTGAGATCAAAGAACTGTGATTATACCATATATTTATTATTGAAATCTAATATAATATAAGAATAAGGTTTGCTTCCTTTCAACTATAATCATCAAATTATATTTTCAGATTAAGGGTAGGTTTTTTGTTATTTTGATTAATCAACACTTCATTAGTACATTACCATAATCTCAGTTCATTGTCTTAACTTAAAGCACATAAATAAACCTGTGTGCTAAATTTGTACATTCTTTTTAAGTTATCCCAATAACGTTTCACTGTGTAATATCCCATAAACATATATATCTATGTGAAATATCCTAAAGGCGGAGAATATGTGTAACCCAAGAATGTTGTAAATTAAAGTATCTTTGCATCGTTATTATTTATGAGGCCGTTTTTATCCTGAGAGGAACGCGCGATTTCACAGTTACTGTTTTCTTTATTACAGGTTTTAAATATATTTTTTAGTTATGCACATTGTAACTATATCAGTTTTTGAAACATGTCTGTTTATTCATCTAAGCCATAGTAAAGGTCTAGTTCACTACCTACTATTCCAAATCACGTCACATAAACACCCAACTCCATGAAATTCCCATGCTATTCCACATTCCTTTCATTTATATAATATCATTCCAGAACAATCCCATTCTGGAACCAATTTCATTTTAGGTTGAGTATCACTCAGCGAGGCTCATTTTTCTCTACTAGCAACTAAAAATGTTTCTATGTAGTGAACAATGAACATTCTCCCGGGATAAAATATCTGAATAGATTCACCTGATGCTCTAACTTTGTAATTATATGTAGTTTTCAAGAGCAAATTGTGTCACTGAATGTTCCGAAATTGTAACGATTTCCAGCATTTTGTAAGCTTTAGTGTTTTATTTCTGTTTAATGGGATGGATAGAAACTATTTGGATATCGAATAATTAATAATAATTAAAAAATTAACGTATATAATTGATGGGAAGAATAATAGTTCGGTAATATTTTATCTACTGATTATGTGATGATCAAAATTTAAATTATAATTTCATTAAAATAATTCAATAGGTATTATTAGAAAACATTTTGGTAGAAAATAAAAATGTAAACTTGAAGTAAAATTTGACTGTTAGTTTACGGATTCTGATAAGAATATATGTGTTGTTTTTCTATTTATTCTTTCAAATAAATCAACTGTACATTTTACACTGTCACTGTGCATAAGTATTATATGCAATTTTAGTTGAAGAGTATAATTTTTTTTTCTGCTTTCCAAAAAAACTCAATAAGTTAAATAAAATATTGGAAAACCTATAAGTTTGGAGTCTACTATTAAGAAATGAATGAAAATAATTACTTCATTTTGCACGTTTCAATTACTTAGGATACACTTAAAATTAATAATGTGTTTTTATAGAACATTTTCTGGTGAAATCTGTGTTATTTTTTTCTAATATTGAACTTATTCAGCTTTGGTCTTTTCTTAAACAGTTATTGATTCTTTATGGACTTTTAGATGGTTGGGTTGATTAAAAGTTAAAAAGAATGATACATGTATAATTGTATATACTATTTTCAGAGGAGGAAAGTTCCCGATCTTAATTGAAAATAATCTATGGTTGATATTTTCTCTAGTACAACACCGTACGAATTAAAATATTAACTCATTTGTTTCGATCTTGGAGACTCATATGTTCACTGTTCAGTATAGTTTCAGTAAGTATCTTGTCAAGATTCAAATATCTATTTCGTTATTATGCGAGTCTAGAATAGTTATTGAATGGTTGATCCTATTCCATCAGAGCTTTTATCGCAAATTAATGCAGGCATTTTAACTTACATTTCAATAATCAATATTCTACCTGCATTAAATATAGTTATGAATGATCTTAATTCATGTATTCGAATTAAATATGCTATATAATACACTACATATATTGGTTGTTTCCAAATATTTCAGCCTGCATTAAAATGAATATAAAAAAGGACTTTCATAAAAATCCCAAATAATATTTATGCATTTGTCATTAAAATTCAACAAGTATTGTTATTACTCAATTCATTCTTATACAAATACAGCAGCCATAAATTAAATCAACATTCAATATATCGCAGGTCCTTTTGTTGTAATTCAAATACGTATTTGATACCTTTTTATCACCAATCAAAATTTTACTGTTGAATGCCCCAGCTTCATTGTAGCTCTATTATTCAAACAATAAACAATCATTTACACAGAGGTTGCAGGATGATATTTTGTGCTTTGGTATATTTTTTAACTGGAAGTATAACAAGAATTTCTTTACTCAAATGCAATAACTAAAATCCCGACAATCAATAAGTAAAGTACATAGTTATTGTTAAAATAAAAAAATATATCTCATGCAAAAATATTAGTAATTCAAGGATTGGAAATAATATTTATTTTAATTTTATTTATTTCTGATTTTGAACTATTGAATATAAATGTAGAATATTATGTCTTTTTTTTATCAAATGTAATACTCAATGCTCATATCATTTTGGACCATTCATTCTGATTGGATTTTATTTGTACACTATTCCTTATTGAATATAGCAACTAGAAAATACAGTTCATCATGATCAGTTCGACGTTAAATATTTGAATGCGTTTTTCCAGTTTGATAAACTACTGACAGCATATGCTTTATAGTCTAATTTGAGCAGTTAATAAATACATTTATATTCATCACAGGCATGAATATTCATCAATATTCATCCTTGCTTTTTATTGAGTATGTACTCAATAAAAAAGCAAGGTTTCTAAGAAAAACGTTAAATACAATTTTTAGCTACATATATTATTATTTCATTATTCGAAACTATTAATAAAGTTTCCTTCATTGAAATCCTTTATTTTAATGGACAAAATACTAAAATATTACTCCTCATTTTAAAAAAAGAAGGAGAAGGCTAAAAACATTGTTATTTTTTTCATTATTCATAAAACCTGACGTTTCGACTGAAGTAATCTGTAATGAAAGTTAAAAAATTACATTCAGTTTATTGGATGAAAAAAAAATCAAAAGAAATTACAAAATTGAAAGATGAAATGAAGGGTTCAAAATATATGTAAAAACAAAAAATAAAATAAAAATATATTATCTACATACAATTAAAATTTAACTAATTTTATTTTATTTCGTTGTCTTTACATTGTTCTTAAACCCTTTATTTTATCTTTCAATTTTTTAATTCCTTTTCAATTCTTTTATATCCAATAAATTGTATATAGTTTTTTAACTTGCATTACAGATTACTTTGAAATGAAAATGATTCCTGTTTGAATCGAAACATCATATTTTATAAATAATGAAAAAAATTACATTATTTTTAGCCTTCTTCTTCATTTCAAAATTATACAGACTTCTTATTAATTTTATTCAGAATATTACTTCTGTGTGAACTCAGAGTCGTATTCAAGTCTCGACTGTACGGCGAAACTTTAACAGTGAATTAAACTGGAATTTCTGAAGTAGGAAACTCAAAGACCTTTCGAAATAGAGAATCTTAAAATCCTTGCATTCCTAGTTCATTGAAACAAGTTGGAATAAATTAGAAATCGGGATTGTAAAATTTTATCTACATTGGAAAATCAAATCGGTAGTATTTATGCAGTGTATTATAAAATCACTCATGTATATTGATTAGTGTTTATAAACATTAAATGTGTGCTGATACTAGGGGTGAGGATTAGAGAATCATAACTATTCGGGATACAAGTTCGTTCTAACTCACAATCGAATCTTAAGATATTCAACTGCTTAGAACTACAAACTAAATTATTTAAAACCTCATGGTTCTCTCTTAATATCGATTTTAATGAGATATATTCGTTTGTACGAACTCACCCGGAAGTGCGGGGGAGTTCGTACAAGCAGAGTATCACTCCGTACAGTACTAAAAAAGTGAAAAAACAGGAAATTTCAGTAAGAATTTCATATACCTCGTGGAAAATATTATAAAAGTTTTGAATGCCGTTTCTTACAATTGACTAAAGCCCTTTTGAAATAACAAAAAATCACAAAAGGCTTCATCACCGATGTTTTCCGAACTAGATTATAGAGCGTCCACTTCTATGGTTAGAATACGCTTTACTTTCGTTGAATTTGTTTCTCTATCAGTAACTCTCTTTCTAGGGTATCAGTTGTTATCATTTACCTTCTTGGTTATCTGCCTCTGCTGTTGCACTTTCTAGGAGGAGCCTTTAGGTATGGCCAAATGTTTTCAAAAGGCTCGGTGGATGGTGAAGCAGGAGCAGGATCGGTATGGTAAAATAGGAGAAGGCTCGGAGGATGGTGAAGTAGGTAAAGGCTCGGTGTATAATGAAGCAGAAGCAGACTCGGTATGGTGAAGTATGAGAAGGCTATAGTGGATGGTGAAGCAAGAGCAGGCTCAGTGGATGGTGAAGTAGGAGCAGGCTCTATGGATGGCACATTTTCTACTTGCTTGTGCTGATAATGATTTGAGCTATTCTCAGCATATTCTGAAATAGTGCCTTCCATTAATATTTCGCTGGTAAAAACTATATTTTCTAATTTATGCTCATCAAATTCTGAACCATTTATATGGATCTCTATGTGGCATCTTACAGCGTCATCGGAGGAGCTTTATACATTTTTGCAGATTTAAGTACCGATGTTCCATTTTTCATACGTTATATGCCTGTTCCACATCACAGGAACAATTCTGTTCCGTTCTTTTACGTGTATATAATCGAGGCAAATATGAAAAATAAATATAGAGGTGACTTCGTACATAATGAGGTGAAACCGTACAGAGGAGTATGTGCCCGTACATATTTGTACGATGACACCTCACACAGTCATTTTATTTTCAAAATGGAATACATCAGATATTAATGAGTTTTAACTAAATGTTAACGTTTACATATGTAAAGAATATTCTAGTGAATACTAGAATTCCACATAAAGTTTTTAGTTAGTAAATTGTAATTGCTATGGCTTAGCTCAAGAAGTGAGAAAATTACACTTTAGTGCTAAAAATATATGATCTTTCACTGAAGGAACATACTACACCGTCACGCGCTGCAACTTGTTTCAAACTGATTGTTATTATAATGTATAGGATCACTCAAATTTAAACGGGTTAGAATATAACAGGTGTTGAGTTATGGCCCTGTACGGAATCACCCGCTGTACGAACTCACCCGGTTCTCCCCTATATTATATTGTATAAATTATAATAAATATATATTTAATATCTATTATACAATTGGGTTATAACTATGATTTAAATACTGTTACTGATATGTAACATTATCACAGTTTTCTAAATGAAGAAAATTTTTCCTGAAATAATCTTGTTTTCTGTTATCATTTGGTTTCTTCAATTGTTAGGTGCTTATTTGCCTGCCTCAATTAATATCCTTGACCCCGCTTCACACTTGCGTTTCTCAACGGCGCGTTAGAAATACCGCTCATGGCAAAAAGTCTAGCAGCAATTAATTTTAACGGAGCCCTTCACACTTGCGTCAGAAAAAATTCTGCATTTTTTCTGACGCAAGTGTGAAGGGCTCCGTTAAAACTAATTGCAGCTAAACTTTTTGCCATGAGCGGTATTTCTAACGCGCGTTGAGAAACGGCTACATGATAGCTTATTATATACTATGGGAGGTAATGTATATTGATTTAGATCATCATCTTTACTCAAATTCCATGTGAAAATTAACAATTGTCTTCCGATGAGAAATTAGAATAGTATCGACTGTGATAATTATTAGAAGGGAAGTACATTTATAATACTTATCTGCGATACTTTGAAGATATTTAAACTTTCTTTTGTCGTAATTTACTGTAAGATAAATCGTAGCTCATACTGTACGGCGGTTATAATCTGCTTAAATTTCTTTAGCAGCTTGTACAAACTGGGAGGCTGAAAACAAAAAACATTAATATTTCAATGAGTTATTTTGAGTTATTCAGATAAATTTTTTATGTAATAATTTATATATAAGGTATAGCTACTAATTATTTATAATTTAAAAAAAATTCTTACAAACTGATGTTAATTTATCAAGTAATCATAAAAAAACACTAAAATCTCAATAATAATTTATATATTTTCGAATCTAATTTTTCAAATAAATAGCTAGAATACCATCCGCAGATATCAATCTTCCGAAGATCCAATTATTGTGAACCAACTGACACAAGCTTGTCGCAGCTCACAGCCAGTGTATAATGAATATTGAATAGAAGCAAGACTGATGGAATCACCACTGAGAGAAGTGTATTCTAGTCATGTACTGTTTAGGTTGATGTATTTTATTTTTCTAACTTAAAATAATTGTACAATCCACAGTAAACTAGAAATGATTTGATTATTATTATATTTAATATTCTATAGGGCATGAAATAGATATTTTAGTTTAAGTTTTGAAAATAAACAGTAAACACAATTATGAAAATACCAGATATTATTAGGATACTGAAAGTAGTTGAATCAGCATTTTACTGAACTTTGAATTGATTTGAAGAGTAACCGGTATTCAAGCCTTAAGTTAAAATATCACTGGTAGTTAATTATACAATCAGTTGGAACCAATAGAGGTTGATGAGAAAGAGGTCATGGAGAGATAAAATGAGTGAGAAATAAAACAATTTTAGATGAAATCAAAGTGATTGTAATTGAAGTGCGAAGAAGTTTTAAATCTTACTTAACTTTTGCGAGTTAATAGTCTAATAATTGATACAGTAATCTTTTACTGGCAGAGAATTGGAGTATGGGTTAACGAAATTAATAGTGAGAACTAAGAGAGAAATATTAGATGGCTGTATACTCTACATGATCTTAAATTGCCACATTTATTATTATTCATCATTTAAACAGATAAAATTGATGCTACACGTGAAATTTAGTTATAATATCGAAGATGGAATAACATTTTGAAGATAAATAAGAATTTAACCGTTTTGTGGCATACTATTGTGAAAGTTTTTTAAAGCATCCTCTCGCAACCCGAGTAAATTACTCACTCATCAATATCCTACCTTCGTGATGGTTCCAAGGCCTTCAAGACTCCATTAGTTGAAAAAGTAAAATGCTATTTTGAACTTTGGCCTGCAACCCAATGGACATTAGTACATCATTGTCTGTGTTACAACACAAACATTCTAACTTCCAGAGGGTTCAACCGTCTCAAATGAATTATATTATCATTTTATTTCATATATTCATACAAACATTACAATTATAGACAGTAATTTGTCATTAGAGGTGAATTGAATATTATACTCATCATTAAATCAACGAAAACTTCTCTTCCTAGAACACGAAGAAAACTGTTCCGAAATCCAATCAATAGAAATTGAACCATATTCACGATTCGTATTTAAAAATAACAGTATATACGCTATATACAATAGACATTACTCAGAAGTTATTTTCTATAAGAGCTTTGTTCAGAGTTTTGAACATTTATTGTCTATTAACAATCGTCACGAGATATTTGTATACCAACAAAATATTTAATGGATTTTTTTTTCATTCCATTCGTAAATAGATAATAGGTATAGAAAGGAACACTGTGTGTTTGATAGAAATAGAAATGATTCACAAATACAGTTAGAGTTCAATATCATGAGTAGAATAGTAAGGAATAGTTCAAATATATCTATGAGAAATAAGACATCAGTAAATAACATATTCTTTTCTTCTCTCATTTCAAAGTGGATAATCTTTTGGTGAATTCCATACATAGCGACTGTTTAGTTATACTACTATGATTGATATAGTCACAATGCATGTCTTATATAATGTAAATAACACAAGTAAAAACATAGACAAACGTATCTAGTTCTAAATATTTTTGTGCTTTATGTAGATACATATACACTAGCGGACAAAAATGTGGGACAATTTGTTTTTTTTACCATTTCTGCAATATTTTCCAATGGATTTAAATAATTTTTACACTCAATGTAGCCACTTATAGTGTTAATAATGATATAAAATTTCATCTTAATACGTAGGATAGAAAAAAACTTATGATGGAGTCAATTTTTTTCTAAAAATCACAGTGCCAAAAGTGTGGGACAATGTTAGAAAAATACTATTTAGAGGCAGCTTTTAGTCAGTTTATCCACATTTCTCACTATGGCAATGAAGAATAAGTCGATTGCACCACTTTGTTTACATTTTAGCCGCTTTCATCATAGCAATGGCACCGAAAATGAATTGTACAACTTTATGAAGATAAAAATTCAATCCGGAAGATAGCCGAGGACTTGCAGTTGTCCAAAAGTGTTGTGGGAAGAATAATAAAGGACTACAAGGAGACTGGGAAAGTTTCACCACCGAAGAAGAAGGGTAGACCGCGAAACATCATGAGGAAAATGGCACTGAAGGATAGGTTTCAGACGGCAGCAGGTATTTCTCGTGAAATGAGTACCTCCTACGATGTCAATGTTGTTCAGTGTAGAATTGGAGTAAATCAAGACTAGGTAATTTACATAATACAAAATGGATGGAATTCAATTTGATTTCATTTAATTCGTATTGCGAACTGTTAATTGAAAACACGTGATTTAAAATACTCAAACAATTGATTGGGTATTTTTTAGTAACTCTTCTTTCATCATTCATTTTTGTTTTCTTAATTTTTTGTTATGATGAGTTATATTAGAGACTTTTTTTATTGAACATTTTTAAATAGTTTTCTATTTTTTTATCCATGAATGTATAAAATTATGTGAAATAATTCTTCTTATACAGGAACCTTTCAAATTCGATATGTCGTAAGAAGATTTATGGTTTGTGTAACAAAAATAATAATTTTTCATTTAAAATTAATTGAATGAATACAGTCCAGTAATGATATTCAAACATACCAAACTTTAGAATATTGTTCTACGATCTTTATCTCAGCTTAGAAATATCCTACAGCGGTATAACTTTTTTAAATAAGATCAAACAATCCTTGTTCAGATTATTCAGCTTTCAAACTTCTTCAGGAAATCAAAGATAAATTGTTCACTTCGTTTGAAAAGCTATGTAAACACGTGTGGTGAAGTTTGGATAACTTCACTCGGTTAAAATACATTAATATAACATTATATGAAAGTTCTCATTATTTGAAAACTTTAATTACCTGAAAGTTTTCATAATAAGAGCATCAATTGAAATTAAAAGTTTTAATATATATATCTGATAAGTGCAATAATTTCAATATAGAAGCAAATAAAAAAAGTCATATATTTATTAGGGTTGATTCATCCATTTATCCATTAATATGATATTTTGCTTGATGTATAATTATTATACATGGCTTATGAAATCAATGGCAAATAAATTGATGAATTTAATTACATATTTATAATTAAATGAGACAATTGATTAAACCTTCGAAAATATTTTCCTAATGAATTTATGCTTTGTTGACTGGAAGAGATAAAGCTAATTAAATAATGATATAAAACTATTTCATTTACACCAATCATATTTTCCTTTTCTACATCCATACAGTTGAAATTAAATCAGAACAACTTCTTGCTCCATTGCTCTGCCAAAAAGAAGTGGCAACATCAATAGAACTCATAAACTGGGCTAGCCAGCCTGAATAGAAACTCGATTTGCAGAACTTTATCTGAATGCCACTGAAATACATTTCTCTTCCTTTTTATGCAAGTAGGAAGATAAGAAAAACTGTTTTTCACTTTAGTTGATTCTTCCAACAACAAAACAGTTTCTTCAGATATTATAGATTACACATTTAGATCTCTTTTAACGCTGAATTAACTATTATTGTGACCGTATTTTCACAAGTTAAACACCATTCAGATATCAACTAATTCTTGAACAGTTTTCTCTCTACTGAGATTAGATAGTCTTCAATGTTCACTGTTCAAGAGTTCACTGCAGTACATGTGTTCATTATTGCTAAGCTTACCTCGCCTAACATGTTTTATTCTCAGGGTTGCAAGTCTTAATAAGTCTCGCATCAGACCATTTGATCTTCCTAGTGAACTTCGTAGCAAAACTATTCTAATACAAGAAATTTGATGGTTAATGTAGAAGTTACCATGTCATTATTTATTTTTTGATCTATTTTTAAATTTATATACTGTATATGAAATTAAGATAAAGAATAAAATACCAAAAAGCATGAATTATTAATTTAAGGTTAAATTAATTCACTATAATTATTCGACTTAGCTGCATTTCTATGTATATAAACTGCGTCCATCGCCTTATTGCAGATCACTATTTTGTGAATAATTTTAATGATATTGATCATACAGCAGTGAAACTTTGGTCACTGGAAGATTGCTTCTATGTTAGTATCTTGCTGAAATATTTTTTGAATCCATGAGAAAATTGGAAAGTTATGAACTTTTATGTATTCTGAAGGTATTTTAATTGTCCATCGCTTTATTGCAGCTCTGTGAAAAGGCCAAAAAATGGGCGATTAACTTCTACTGAGAGGGTAAAAATTGTAGCACGTCTTGCAGAAGGGAGGACTCTTCTATATTTAGCTTTATAACTTGGAAGGGTTAAGAGAACAATAGTTTCTTTTGAGGAAAATCTCGACACAAAACCAAGGATAGATGAGGGTACGAGAAAAAGAATTTCATCTCGAAATATGCAAAAATACGCAGTCAGGTAATAAGGCAGCCAAATGACACTAGTGCCTCCATTTTTGACAAAGCTGTCATTGGTCTTACGTCAAAACAGTCCTGATGTAATGTCTCAAATGAAACGGTCAGAAATGCTCAATGGGGCTTAAGACCAGAGAACAAGGCAATCAAGTCATGAGAGTTTCTCACTTGATGCCCAGAGATATGAGGAAAGAAGTTGTAACCCTTCAAGCATGAGATTGTGCGAAGTAATGCAAGAAAATCATCTTTTGCCAACGAGATAATTGCAAACTATTAGGCCAAGGGAACAAATGCTCAACAAAAGAGGCAATGTAGGAGTGGATTGTTAGGTTTACACCCTCTGGTTCTCGGAAAGGGCCAATTAAAATTTCAACAATGATGCCCGCTTAAAACATAAAGCCACAGCCTCCTTGTTGACGACGAAACCAGTGTGGATAAACAGCTCCAGTAGGATCCAAACATTAACCCATCCGTCCAGACAATCAAGTGTGGCTCTTTCCTCATCTGTTAAGGGGATGGTTTCCGGTATTTAGGATGTACCAATAATACTTGTCCGATTGATCTGAGATTTTAACATAAGGTGTAAAGTGAAAAGAAATCATATGCTCTCTTGTGAGATTTTTTCATTTTGGGGCCCCCCTCCCCCGTGGGGGTCGAAAAACCTTCTTTTTCGACCCCCCCCCGGGAAACTATAGAACGGCTTGGGGGTTGGTGCTACAGAAAAATTTATTGAAGCTAATATGTTCTCTACTACTATCCTAAGGTCGTGGTGCAGCTTTTTTTTTGAATTTCTATCTGAAAAATTTTTTATTTGAATTTTAAAAAAAATTGTCATATTTTTTTTTTTTTTTTTTTTGTTTTTCAAAAAAAATTAAGTTTATAGAAAAAGTTATAGGAAAAGGGCTTCACCACGACCTTAGGAATTTCGGTCTGAACATATTAGCTCTTATACATTTTTCTGTAGCACCAACCCCCAAAAAGTTCTATACTTTTGAACGTGGAGAATTTGAGAAAAAATGGTACTGAGATAATGGAGGAAGAAAAATATTTTTCAATAAATTTTTTAAATTTAAAAAAAAACGATATGCTTTTCGTCCCAGCCAAGAAGACTCATCAGGTCGCTTCGGCACTGAAGAGCAAAACGAGCGCGCACAGAGATTGTTAGTGGGTGAAACCCACTCTCTATAAGAGAATAACTCCCTAACCCCCAAACTGAGAAGCGCGTTTGACACACGTACAAACGTACTAGGTGAATGGAATTTTTTATGAGTTTTCTTTGGTAGATTTGCAGGGTAACTAAATTAAAAAAAAAAAACCGAAAAAAATGGAAAATACCGGAAACCATTCCCTTAAAAGAACAAGTAGGAAGTTTGTAATTCTGTGTATATCTAATGCCTTTTTCCTTTTGGGTCTTGTCCATAGGTGGCCTGGAAATGGGCTCCACGTTCCTTGTCGTCTCATTTAAGACACTGTTTGGACGAATAACCAATGACAGCCTTGTCGAAAATGGAGGCACTAGTGTTATTTGGCTGCCTTATAACCTGCTGGGTAGTTTTCGCATATTTCGAGGGGAAAAAAATTCTCCTCGTACCCTCATCTCTCCTTGGGTTGGTGTCGGGATCTTCCACAATAGAAACTATGTTTCTCTTATCCCTCCCAAATTCATTAGCTAATTATAGAAAAGTCATCCCTTCTGCAGGACCTGTTACAATTTTTACCCTCTCGGTAGAAGCTAATCGCCCATATTTTGGCCTTTTCACAGACCTGCAATGAAGCGATGGACAGTTAAAATGCTTTCAAAATACAAAAACGTTCATATCTTTCCAATTTTCTCATGGATTCCAAAAATATTTCAGAAAGATGCTAACATAGAAGCAATCTTCCAGTGACCAAAGTTTCACTACTGTACGATCAGTATTATCAAAATTATTCACAAAATAGTGATCTGCAATAAAGCGATGGATGCAGTTTATGCATAAGAAATGTAGTAGGATTTCTCATAGTATCGATACACTTTTTTAATGTAGTTACTGAAATTGAAAGTAGCTGTTCGTGTTTAACCAAAGAAATAACTTTCGGTCGTCATTTTCTGTTCATTACACTGACCTTTATTTTTATAACTTATCTTTCAAGATATTTTTAAATTTGAATAATATAAAATCAGTAGAGTATCAATGAATCATTTTTGAGGAGCGTTACTGAAATATGATTTTCCTAATTCATGAATGAACGAGAATATTCCATTAGAAAACTGGATGCTAGCCAACTACCAAATATGTGTCAATATGTTCGTTAAATTTATCATTTAATTTTTTTTTTAATATCTTCTGAAAATGATTTGTTGTGAAACATCTTTTTTTAAACATAAATAGTTTTAAAAAATGTGAATGGAAATTTTCTCATAATAGACTTGGTGAATTAAAGTGATTGTGCTGACATCAGAAATTCAACCATTTGGAAATTTAAATATTAAACTGTTCCCGTATTTCATGTATTTCGAATTGATAAACTCCCCTACCTCACAACATTGAATTATTTCCTGTATTTAAGGGCTCTGACTATACATAACTTTACATCAGCTTAACTTCAACAATTTCGAGACTTTCCAGTCCATTGTTCGAATTGCGCAGCTGTGCTTAATTAAGACTAACAGAGAGAACGGAGCGGGAACAACAATTATTATGCTGCGCTGTTTGCTTGCCTATTCTGAGAGAAAATTTAGAAAAATTTCTGAAGTGAACTTTTGTGTACTTAATTTTTTTATTGAAATCCAAAAAGAATAAATTTTAATTTTAATTGAGTTTCAATGGAACGGATAGATTTGCACAATTTTTCTTGCTATGACCATTAAATAATCACTTAAATGATCTTATATAAACTATGCATATGTAAATGGATATATTTGCCAAATTCAATTACTAATATAATTGGAATAGTGTTCATTTATACGTTTAAGCTTTATTATTTGAAAAACATAAACAGTTAACCAAATGAACGAATTGAAATGAAATCTAAGGTTTCTTAACGGCAAAACTTATGAAAAATAATCTTAAGAAAATTAACCAAATTTAACTAAAAACAGTATTTTCTAAAACAATAATATCAAATATTTTTTTAATTGTAAACATGATATTAATTTTGTTCAATAAAAATTAAAGTCCAATTTCATTCGAAATGGAGAAAAGTTTATTACGAGTTATGGTCGTACGGTTGGATGAAATCAATAAATACATTAAAAAATACAAATAAAAAGTTATTTCTTCATTTCCAATTGCATTAGTATATGATATTGATTGCTAAGAGTTTGTTGAGTTTCAATCAATATGTTCGATCATTTCGGTGATATGAGAACCGGAAAAAATACAAAAGTAATAGGTATCACAATAATTGAAGCATACATTCGAAAATAGAACTCTTACATGTCACTACTCACTTTAATAATTATTTAGTACTAACTAGAGTTAGTATCACAATTTAAATGGAGTTCTAATTACAAACTGCATGAAAGCAAATACATTTGTGAACTAAAAATAATTGTTAATCAACTACCTTTTTCACCATGAGTATTTATTTTCGTGCCTGCATTATTCAAAATAATTTAGATAATATTTGAACAATTCATTCGCGAGAATGTTTTAAAATGAAAATTAAGTTAAAAGTACAATCATTATTATCACAGTCACTGAGACTAATATGTTTTCAATTGAAAGTTAGGCTACAATAATGACCACAAAATTTCTGTATTTCAACTGAATCCAAGGGCTTCATATAAAGTGTGAATAAATAATTAATTCTCTTTAATACATTTATATTTTTAATGAAACTACATTCAAAATAAAATAAAATGAGAGATACATAATTTAGAAGTTTACTGATATTTTATAATTTTGTCACTTCCCCGATATAACAAAATCATAAAATCATATTTCGTAATACAACATTAATAATTGCAAATCATAAACGAGAAAATTGTTGTTTAAATTTTTCAATATAACTATCTATATACGCTATAATATCTACATTATAATCGTATGAAAAACTCTTTCAATTATTGCAATACCATTATTGTATTGCAATTAGTTAGTTTCGATGTTCTGAAGACTTTTTCTGCTTGGCAATTTGCATGTTTTCGCACCCACTTTGATCTCGTAAATGAATTAGTTAAGTTAGATTATAAACTTAACTTTGGATTTCAAGGGAAGTAATGGCAGTGAAGATTGTTCTCTTCAACATAAATCAACTATTTTGTTTGTACATTGTCTATAAATGACAATAAACTTTAAACCTTTCTAGAATTCAAAATTCGAATTGGTAAATAAATCTAATTCTTTATTACTAAAACATCTTAAATTCTGAAAATAATTTCATCATATTAAGAATAAAATGAAGTATACTTTTATATATGTATGTATGTTATTTTATAGTGATTAGTAACTGGAGAACAACAATCGGTCTAGCGTGCAATGGATTAATTGCAAAGGGAAAATAAGAACTGTTCTTCAACTGAAGAATGAATCTCGGCTTTCTGTTGAAAGAAAAAGTGTTTCCATATCTACTCAAGTTCAATAAATATTTTTTGGTTTAAGATAAATGGGAATTTTTATAGAGTGATAAAAATGTACTTTTTAAACATTTTCAGTTCGTCCAATTTGCAAACAGTTCTAATGCATATTTATGTAAAAGTAAAAGTGTAAAATTTATGGCAATATAAATTATGACATAATACTAAATTATATCCTAGACATTTTTCACCACTCCAATTTTCCTCTCCGATATTTCTGTCAAGTTATCGTAGATTGATTTGCTTTCGTTGCTGTAATGTTAGAAAGCTTTTACGGTTTTGGCAGCCATTGATGAATAGGATGCGTTAACTTCAATAGATGAAGCTATTTCCAAACATATGTAGATCGTAAGAATAACTTTCGGAAAATAAAATGAAATTCATAGAAAATTCATTTAGCAATATCTTAATATTCCAATTAAGCGACAGAATTTATTATATTTACTATAAGAACTATTTGAATTCAGGAGAAGGATATGGAGGTCCAAAATTTTGAGCGGATAATGCATAAACATCAACAAAGTTATCTCTACTCATTAACTCTCACTTTACAAATTATTGTCAATATAGAAGAATATTCAATAAAAGTATTGGATTTTTCAAATAGATAAATTGCTCAATAAATTTTATTATGAGTGGTTTAGTAACTGTTATGCAAAAAGTAAGATTCAGTCTTTGCCCATTATGCATGCGGGTCTTTTGAAGCTCAATATTACAACCTACTTTTTCTCTTCGAGGAGAGTGTAAGAATCTTGAATGCCGTTTCATGAATAAATAATTGTTACATAATTTAACTTTTCATTTCACGTTTGTGTGACAAAGAGTATTTTATTTTTGAGAAGGTCTTTATCCACTAACCCAGCCAATAATTGTGTTATTGATTGTGCTTTTAAAAAAACTCACTCGTGCCACCATCACATTTTGCATAAATGAACCTAAGTGTAAATACGCATAAAAACAATATGAAGAGTTGAATAATAGTTCTGAGCCAAAATTGTTAACAAGTTTCTCATCCCACTGGCGGTCAAAATATATATTTTAAGAATTTAAAAAAAACTTCAAAATAACATATTTTAGAGCTCATTTAAATGAACACTGCTCAAAAATTATCTTGCTACCTACGTATATAAAGTATATCGATATAAACTGGTTCACTCTTCATCTATCTCTGGGAATATTATAAACAATTTAGGGATGTCGTTTAATTTAACGAGTCCATGCTCGTATAATAACCTTAGGGCATATGTTATTTTACTCTTCGTAACTAAGTCGAGGCAAAACTGAAGATCCTAAAGGAAGGGACTGGAAGAAGTAGTCAGAAAGTAACGTGGCTTCGTGAACAAGGTCACCTGTCACTGTCAGTGCTAATGTTTATGGATGCAGAAAAGCTACTTCGTGAATGAAGTCACTTACCAAGGAATTTGACGAAAAGGGACACAATTGCAAGGGTGGCTGCACTCACTGATGGAAGAGGAAATTGTAGAGGCAATAGTAAATGAAGAATACAAGACTACTCTCATCCTCATTAAAATTACACACCAAATAAAGACTAAGTGACTATTCATATCTTTAAGATAGTACCCATTGTTTTTCTTTGATGTGACCGCATACAGTACTCACATTTTGAAATTCATTTTATTAGACGGATTTATCGGTTGCTTAACAATTTATTTATTTACACTAAATTATCTGGGGTTCTCAAGCCGAAAGATAGAAAATATTCTTACGGCGAATTTTCCTTTCGGTAAAAATTCCTTACGATGAATTTTCGTACGGCAAATTTTCTCGTGGCGAAATTTCTTACAACCAATTTTCCGGTTACAGTGTAATTTATCAATCGCCCTGTACCATAGTGTTCTTATTATTACTTTATGTTATTAACAGATAATAATTTTGAAATGAAAGAATTTTCATTTAGGTCCTTCAACGGTTTTTCCTTTACCTCTCTGCCATTTCGTACAATATACATACAATACTCTCATTGACGATAAAACTAATCCACTGACTATTTTAAAATGTGGAAAAAATGTTAAGAGTGTCGAAATTGAGTTCTCTGCAAACTCATTATACTCTTACACTTCAAAAATAGGTCACTAACAAAGTCATTCAAATAGTTACTGGAAAAAATGAAGATAAATAGAGATCATTCACTGTAAAATTATCAACAAACATCATAAAAATAATATACAAATAATCTGAGTACTGTTACAAATACTCTTTGAATTGATTAATTGAAATAATCCTTTCCCGGAAAATTTATTTAGCCATCGTTATCGTAAAATATAATAGTACCTCAAATCTTCAGCTATTGACATCAAATCTCTAGATTCAAAACATGTTGATCTATCATATCAATTGCATGGTTTCATTATCTTGTTGTTCTTGGAGGCTGCATCTGAAGAAAACAACGACGTATTTACTGAACATGAACACTTGATCAGAGTACCGATCAACAATGAGAGAACTTTATCATAGAACATATCCTCAAACCTTCTATCAATGTGAACAAAGTTGTTATTCTTTGAAAGGCAAATTGAACTGTTATGTTTTGAATGCGTATATCTGCTGTTAGCACCAGTACTGCACTAAGACGTGTACAAAGTGTCTAGTATTGCATGCTACAGAATATCACTAATTGAATTGGTACTCTCTCCAGTCAATCTCACTGTTAGGCTCGAGAGTTTGCAATTAAACTTCTAACTCAAGAATTAATTAGAATACATTAATATATTATATTGTTGTTCTTTGAAGATATATATACATATTAATCAAGTGTATTTATAGTTTCTAACCAAAATTCGTTCAATAAGTCATTACAACTCAATTCAAACATTCAAAAATGGTATCAATTTTTGCGATTTTAAGATGATGGACCTAAAAATATTTCTACGCATTACTAATACTTTCATAAACTTGTTAATTATGAATTAATGGAATTAATTTCATAATTACGAAACGTGAGTTAAAGTTTCCAAGTAGACAATTTGTGCGTGGTAACATTGTTTCAATATTTTAATGTATAGTGTTTCCTTTGATAATATAATCAAGCACAAATTAATGCTGAAGTTTTTGATTTATAGTTGAATTCAATTCATTTTTATTCAATAGAATATAATAATCGTATGGTCAGTCTGAAAGGTCACTCCACTCTAATTTTCTATTACTTTATTCATTAGAACTAAGATTACTGATTACAAAACTACAAACCATTTCAAATTTGACTATACAGTTTTATTATGATATGTAATTTAAGATTCTTTCCCGTTATTTCTTCCACCAACTGAATTTCCAACAAAGAAAAAGGATCCATCAAAATTTGAAAAATTCTAAGCTATCATAAAGCTTTTCGACATAATATAAATGGCTACCTATATCGGCATCTAAATGCCATTACCTTAAAAATAACATTAGGTGACTAAAAGTTAACCTATTTACCTACCTAGAATCACCATTAAATTTATGATAGTTCGTGATAAGTTAGAATGCAGCCTTAATAATTTGTTCTTCTATTGAATCTTAGAAAGAGTGGAAGTGGAATGTGAATATTTCTTATATAATTAATTATGAACAGAATACTTGATAAATTCTTATATAATTAACTATATAAACAGATACTTGATAGATTTCTTTTCTGTCAACTGTTATATGTTATAATATAACCTTAGCTCTAAATATTTAAAGCAATTCCAGATTTTTTTAAATTTGGAGTGATGAGGACCCTTAGACATCCTTATAAGCTTTTAGAATTCATAGTGGTTAAGTTTCTAACCGTAAAATGGTCAGAAACTTTATATGTAATCACTCAGGGAAGAGGCAGTTACATAAACAATCGAAAAATGTTCACTGAATATATATATTGCTCTTTCAAATTGAGGGATGATAGTTAAATACATTAATCATCGATAGTTAGGTTCTAATTAAAATCAGACACAATGCATATCTTTATGAAACAACAAATGTAGTTTTCAGATATACAGATTTATTGGAAGTCATTTGAAAACCTTGTTTTTATGCAATAGTAAAGCAGTCATGGTTTCTATCGCGTCTTCATAGACAGAATTCACACAGACAAAGATACCAATAAGGACATTAACGAAAGTACTCTATCTATTTTCTGGAGTGTTTCTTCCATATATTATTATGTATAAGGGACCAATAGAAATACAAGAAATAGTTATAATTTATAAAAAAATTAGAGCCCCTTTTTGTTTTTAACAAGATATATATTTAATCAAATCTTTATCGGTTGACATAAATTAGATATATTACTTTCAAGTATTGTATAATCTGTGTTAATACAATCTACATAAAATAAGATGCGCTTTTCAGTTATTGCCAATTAATAAACACAGGAAATGGACGGATTTTCCGCTAGGGTCCACGAAAAAACATACACTTAATAGCTTGGACTGCGAACGTCTTAAGATGTACTAATTTTTTCTATTTAACAAATTTTTAAAATCTAAAATGATTACGGGTTACATAGTGAATTAGTGATATCCTAAATCTAATTAATTCTACAATATGTATTCTCTGCAATGTATTTTCAACTTCAATCAACAATATCTTCTTACCAATGCTAAGCTTTGTTATATCAAACACTGTACTATAATCACCGATGAAAATTCAATATTCCTGTTTAGTTATTTTATCACTATATTAATTTAGGTATAAATCATCAGGTGAAATATGAGAGTCAATATTTCATCCTGATTGAATTAATTGAGAAGTTAATAATTTAATCGCATTATAATTTCTCTCGCACAATTATCGTAATAATACTGAGGGGCTGATCTCACTATTTAGATGAACCCATTAAAACGAGAGAGACTTTGGCAACGAATTATTCAGATTATTATTAGCAATACACGTGATTTGAGAATGTTCATATATAATTATTAATTATCTCCAAAGAACATGAATTGGCTTATCATTTTATTATCTTACGTATCATCAATATATCGTAATGTTATGTTCAGACTGCAAAGAAGTCATTGCAGTCTGAACCAATCATGCAAATACGGTAAGATGAAACGCTTGTTATAATTTCCTGTGCATAAATAATGCCAGTCAGGGGAATTATTAGCAGAGACAATGAAGAATCATCATATTCTAAGAAAAGGAAAATATATATAAATTCTTGATATGAAAAGTGTGAATTATTAATAATACCTTTCTCATTATAATTATTCCTAATTATTAAAGACTGAATATTTGATGCCTATTTATTTCGAGTATATACTTCAATCTTTATTAATAGAGTAAATATTTAATTAGTATATAATGATCAATAATTTAAGGGCACAGTTTTAGTATTTAAAGCTCGATGAATTATATCACAATAATATATATGTGACAACTAGTTTTTTGACAAAAATAAGCTTACTTATTAATATATTTTAAAATAACAGATTATTATTCGAAAATAGGCGAAACTCCAACCAGAACAATAACTTTTATTATAAAAGTGAAACATCCCTTTGAGTGATAATATTTCTCATTTTAATTTTCAACAAATATAAAAATACAATTATACAATAATTTATCTATCAAAATTTAAAAAAGTTCTTGTGGAGCCCCCGATCACTAATAGGACCCCATTTTTGAAACCATCTTTAATTCATTTCTGTTAATTATGCTAATTATTTCAGCCCAATCTAATTATTGAATAGGTAATTAAATAATAATAGATCCAGCACAAATTAATTCCAAATTAATAATCTAATTTCGGTGTAATTCAAATGCAAGTATTGTATCTATAGATAGCTGCTCACACACACCTACACCTACACACACACACACACACACACACCTACACCTACACACACACACAAACACACCTACTACACACACACACCTACGACACACACACCTACTACACAATACACACACACACACCTACTACACAATACACACACACCTACTACACAATACACACACCTACACATACACACACACACACACCTACTACACATTACACACACCTACACCTACACACACACCTACTAAACAATACACACACCTACACCTACACACACACACACCTACTACACAATACACACACCTACACATACGAAATATGTCCAGAGAGACTAATTAATATAATAAGAAAATACTTTCGTGAACATTGAAATCTATAAATTAATGGTGGGGATAATCTTGGATTAATTTCTTCTTTTCTACTGTTATCGTGACATTTTCTTCATTTTGGTCAATTGATTAATAATTATTTGTTATTTGAAATAATCTATGAAGTCTGTATGTGAATTATGTATGCAAATATAGTGAAGTGAATCTTTAATGGTATGTAAAATGATATACAGTATATTAAAAATTACAATGTTATACTAGTTACATTATTTATAGCAATCCATTAAAATGTGATGTATAACCTGAAGATGAATTCAGTATTCGTGATGCACTGCAGATGAAAAGCCTAATAAATGGCATCATTCATCGATGTTACTATTGAAATTTATTGTTCTGAAGTTACTTGAATATTCCAAAGAGAAATGGCCTCCTAAAGAGAAAAATATTCGAAATGATAAAAAAATGAATTGTACACACATTAACAATGTTTACTCTTTTTTCTATTCAAATATAAATCAAGTTTTTGTCCAACTTTGATATTATTGATAGTTCTGGTAATAATTTTCACATGTTATATGCAAAATACTCTTTTAGTATATTGATACCACAATTAAAATAATGGCAACTGGAGTCTAACAAATGGCATCATTCATCGATGATAACATTGAAATTTACTGCTCTGAAGTTACTGCAATATTTAAAGAAATATTGCCTGAAATTGAGAAAATATTCGAACAGATTAAACAATGAACTAATATAAACAATAACAATATTCACTCTTTCTTTATTGTAAGATAGCTCTAGGTACTCTCCAATTTTGATGACATTGATGAATTATTATTATATAAGTTTTAAATAGAATATGCAAATTATTTATTATGGAGTATATTTGTAACATATTCGATAACATTTCAATTAATTAAGTAGGTTTAAATTTGAATTTCAAATTAATATTTTTCGAAGTTTATAATATCACACGAATCACTAACGAAATTGGATTGAAAATTACAAACTGCTTCTTTACCTCCATTTGTTTTAATCCCATTTTCTAATGTCTAGAATAATGAACTTTATGAGATGAAGATAGATAAATCAGAATAATGAACATTGAAGACTCACTCTAATTAGCGTGAGATAAAACTCTAAAGGTGCTACCAAATTAGCAGGTAAACCTTATTGGAAAATGAATTCAAATGTCAGAAATTTAGTAATTAAGCACAAATATCACTATCATAATATAATCATCATGTAGGTTATCTTCTCAAAAATAATTGAATTAGTAACAATTCAAAAAATATTTGTATTATTTTTTTTATTCAACATATAAAGTAAAAATTTATTAAATTTGTAAGCTAGATGAATTTTAAGTATAAGGTAACATATTTACTTATGAGTATATGTATCATGTGTTGTTATATGAGTGAAATTGTAGACGAATTCTGGTAATTTTAAATCTTCAATAACACTATTCTTTTCTTGACTAAAATTTGATAAATAGAGTCAAATTTGTTCCTTCGTTGAATAAATCAACAAACTTAAGAAGAAACAGATTTTCTCGTGCGATATCGTAATTCTATGAAAATTAGATATTATAATTTTCACCAAACTCTCATTATTTTTGTCCATAACACAATACATAATTCAAATAAATAATTAGTTAACTGATTCATCTTATTTTAATATCATTTTATCTCCCCTGAAATCTCTCCTCACTTCGAAGACCTAATCTCCACCGTATAATAACAACCATTATTCACTTAACAATAAGAAAAGAAACGGTGATGGAATGTAAATTTCCACAGAAACTCTATTTCCTTCGTTGAAGCTTCATAAAAAGACTTTTTTCCACAGGGCTATTCAAAACTTTATTGCCTTTGTATAGAATAGGGAGAGGAACACTGGTTATTATTGCCTTAATAGAACATTGCGCTAAATATTTTATTTCAATATTTCTTTACTGCATTAATTTATTTAACTAAATCTTTATTTGTGTACGATTTTGTGTACCCAATTTAATAATTTATTTATAAAATTTCTCAGCATAGTAAATAAAAATATTAAATTCATCAGCATAGTAAATATGAAAATAAAAACTGGATCTTTTCTTTATACCTCATTAATTTCAGTGGGATAAACCTACAGTCCATATATAATCTAATCAGAAAAATAATCATCGAAACATCTTAAGAACTGAAGATCCTCTGGAATGAATTTTAAATACAGGTAATGATATTCAATGTAAATTTTAAAAATGAGTTTTCTTTGCCTATTTGCAAAGGTTTAGTGGATATTTTTATCTCACAATAAATTAAATACCTGATTACATGAATCCTCAGAATGGTATAATCACTAATTAGGTTACTTTGCTACTGACATGCCCTTAAATATGAAATAATACACTCAGCTCTGTGAAGTATGGAACAATTATAATAATAATAAGTTACAATACTATAGGATGCGAAACAGGTAAATGTTTACTCACTTCATACTGAGTAAATATATCTGCTATTTACTAATAATTCAGATACTTTTAGATCGCAAACTATATGTAAAAAATATTTTTAATATAATTTATCACATGCAGATTGTACAATATAGGCAATCTTCATCAATATGCAAATAATGCATATTTTCTATTACAATGTTTACATTTCTAATGATAGTTCACTGCCATCGCCCCAAACCGTAATTGACATGAGATGAAGGCTGCAGATCTGTTTTAGTAAACTGCAAGCAGAGCCGAGTAGAAGATTCTTGGTTCTCTCCAACTGAATTTAGACATCAATGGAGATGTTCAGGAACAGAACAATTCTGAGAAAAGGGACTATCACCTGACGCTAATTACATCCTTTGTCAGTGAAGATGGTGTTTGCAAACCTTCGTACAAGGTGCATACAGATTAGAAATGAACGGTGACATGGATGAGAGTGTTTAAAGTTAATGTTCTTTTTAAATTTGTTAGTGGGAATGAAAATGAAATAATAGCGTATAAAAGATCAATTAAACTCTTAAAAACTGAAAATAGACCATTTGCTTCGTATAAAGACACCATAAATAAACAAATAAAGAAAATCCAGAAAGTAAACCAAATAAGCCGGAATTAGTCGCGCACGGTCATTTCGTCCACGAACAATTAGTCCACGGACATTTCGTCCACGAAATGCTTTATTTCTTTTAATGTGTACAGATTGTTTATTGTATATTATTTATGTATATTCTGCAATATGTATAAAAGAAGGAAACACACATTTTTGATCATAATTAGAAATTTATGGTCTTTGCCTTAATTCTTATAACAATCTCCTTCTCCTACTCCTGCTGACCGGCAAAAAGAATATAATAAATGCGAATACTTTATTTAATGATACGCAGGGAGGCCTCGCATTTATTGTGCCCCGGTCTTATAAAGTCAGTAATAATAGCGAGACATATCTCGAGCTTATTATGGTACCTACCTAAACATAGAAAACAGAGACTTTCTTTATATATTCAAAATAACTACAAATTTTGCGGTCTATTTTCACAATAAACACTCAGATTAGCTTATTAGAAACAATATTGTTTCAGAAATTAGTTTTTATGATAACATTTTTTTCAACAGAGATTACCTAAGATACATTCATGTATGTACTACTAAACAAGTGATTAATTTTAAATATGATATAAAAGAATTACCTAGATATTGGTACATTTTAGTGTTGCGTTTAATTACATAAAAGTCAAAACATCTGTGTTGTGGATTTGGTCAATATTTTCATACTCATGATAAAACCATATAAAATAGTTAGTATTTTCCTCTAATGTAATCATTTTATTCTCTTTCCTACGTTACAAGATTTAGTCTTATTAGTATCCTTTTATTTCATATTTTGGACACTCATAAATCATTAATTAATGCATTATATTATAGTAGGTAAATATCTTAATGATACAGTCAACCCGTTTAACATATCTACTTTTATCCCTATAATCGATAGATAAACATTTTTAATGCGTTCATATGAAATGGTTCGGCTTAAATCATTATAATACTATTATATATTTACACCTGGCTAAAAGTGAAAAATAGTATGAGATATATCCCACATACTCTTTAAAATACAAAATAAAGTAATTCGTGGACGAAATGCCCGTGGATGAAATGTCCGTGGATGAAATGTCCGTGGATGAAATGTCCGCTGGTTGAAATGTCCGTGGATGAAATGTCCGTCCACGAAATGTCCGTGGACGAATTGTCCGAGGACGAAATGTCCGTGGATGAAATGTCCGTTGGATGAAATGTCCGTGGATGAAATGTCAGTGGATGAAATGTCCGTTGGATGAAATGTCCGTGGACGAGATATCCGTGAATGAAATGTCCTAGACTCGGAATAAGTATATCTGAAATTCATAAATCTTGAAATCAGTCAAAAATATCAAATCATTTTAATGGATCTCAATCATTTCCATTTTTTTGCTTATGAATATTGTTTGTTGCTATAAATTATTTCAAAGAAAACACATTTTATTTATTATATTTTATTTTATTATAAGATTTTCTTAATGGATATAGAACATAAATAAATATATTCGGTTCTATAGCCCCCAATTTCATCTGTTAAATTAATCCATATGCTATGTGATGATATAACAGTAACCGTCATCTATTTTCATGGGATTTAACAACATTTTGCAATTACAAATTAATCTGTGATTAGTGGTGAAACTAATTTATTTCTCATATGTAATGATCACATATTAAATTGACGTTAAATGATGATCATATTACCTCAGCAATATGGTATGAAGTTAATAGGCAGTAATATAAGTACGCGTTATTACTAATCAATGGAATAAATTAAGTAGTGTTGACAATTAATAAACATACCTTTCAATTCCACAAATTAGTCTTATGAAACACGTAAGTTCCTGATTTACTGTACAGTGTACAGTGTACATGTTATTAGTAAAATATTTATTATATACTCCAATCAGGAAGAACATAAAATCTACGGAAAATAGAAACATTATTTTAGTTACTTTCGTCAAAAGAAATAGTTAATCTACGGTAAGCACTAATACTATTTAATTTATTCTCAAAAAGAATAATATATATAATCTACGGTAAACACTATCAATGTAACCAAAAATGTTGTGTTTCTTCGGTCTAAAATGTTTTACGGATAATTTTATTAGTTAAAGATAACCCATCTCTAATTGCTTTCTTTTTTAGGGCATTCTACCTAATACATTCTAAATTGGAATATCAATATCTGATAGTTTTTCATAAAATAATTGATCAGACAAATAATCATAAAAATTGTATGTACTATTTGAAAAAATAAAAGATTTAATATAGAATATGCCAACACTCTTAGGTGTGATACTTTTTTAGAGCTACACTAGTGTATACGTTAGCTGACACATTCTTTGTAACATGAGATTGTGATAGTTATGTTAAATCTGACTGTTTCTTACTCTCATGATAATTATTTAATACATATTCAAGGAATATCTTCTCCACATTGAGATGCTAAAAGCCTGAACCTCTTAGGACAGGAGATAACAGCACATCTTTGTAGTGCAAGACTAACTTACTTGATATAAGAGGAGTTTTACTGTGAGAAAGGAATTTAGATTACTGTCCACATGTAGTGACAAAGCGATGGCATGTCATGGAAAACATCTAATTACACGGCCTAATTATAGAGACTAAGCTTACCTATAAATAATCTAAAGAAACTAGTTCTGAGTACTATAACTCGTCTCAATAAGTATATGTTCGCTTAATTCAAAATGAGGAGAATTGTAATACCATTGTTGACACTAAAGCACAATTAATAGCTTTTCATTCGGCATTCTAATTAAAAAGTTTTTACATTTGGCACTCCAATAAAATACTACACACATTGTTAAAATAACGTAACACTGCCCATCAATTGGACTTGTAGGCGGTGTTACTTCTCATATTTAGGCTGTTGAATTTATTTGTCCAATTAATCGGTTCGTCTGACGATACGACAGTTAATTTATAGAAATTTGTTTATTATATCAACAATGTAAGAATAAAAAATTATTAATAGAAGATAACACACACAGTAAATATATAAGTATGTTATTTCATAATTGAATTAATGCAATTTAGGAATGCAAACTTCAACTTATTATAACAGTTACAACTCAGGAAATAAAATATTTGTTGAGCCATAATGGAAGATTTTGATGTCCTATAATATTATGATTCTAATCTCGATTACTAATGAATAAACTGTAATTAATTATTTATCAATTTTAACGATTGATAAATCGCTAAAACCAAGGAACAATTTTCGTTCAGTATTTGAATATCTAGGATTCTACAAAACAAGAAAAATAGTTTAATTAAAACATGAAATAGTTTGTTCTCTTTGATTTCACAAATATTTTGAACATAGACGAAAGCCGCATTGGCTACAATATTGAAAAACACAATAAATTAATTTTGAAGTTAAATAAAAAGATAATATTTCTATACCTAATAAAGAGAAACAAATTTCACTTCCTCGTCGTTTCAGTTTAGTTTGAAAGAGAGGAAGAAAAATCTCAATACACTAGCATGAAAAATCACTCTGAGGAATTTTGATGAAGTTGAGTCTCTATTGAAATTGAAATTTCATCGCATTCTTTTTATTTCGTTCAATGAACCCAAGATATGCGAGGAAATATATTTCGGTATATCAGACAAATAAAAGATAAAAAAGATTGATTAATAACGCACGATTGAAGCTAGATTCAATATTTTCCAGATTGGAATCCAATATATTAAGAAGCAAATTTACTCTATACTATAAACTATAAGGACTTCTTATTTTGAATACATTCCATATTTAATAAATGTTCATCATAAAGTATTTATATTTAAAATGAATATTATAAATATATTTCAAAATGCTTTAGGAGCGTCAGCCCTTCCACTGCAGTGCCAACTTATTTCGTTAAAACTCACTTCTAAAGAGTGAGGCAGGTCGTGTCCGCATGAACTCGATTTGCTTTTACACCCAGTAGCACAGTCGCTAAAGGTCTAGGGTTCGAATCCTGAGAACTCTATCATGTACAATAAATTATTAAACGTCATATTTATATTGTGTATCAATTTTTATCATAACCTTTTCTTCCATAAACATTCAATTCAGAATTTTTTTGTTATAATAAGGACATAATTTTACTCTATATAGATAGGTAATACATAAAAAAAACCATCATCAAACAGATAAAAGTTTACTCTGGTACTTCAATAACAAATTATTATAAGTAATTAATGTAATGGAAAATAATTGAATGAGTTTTTCTGAAGATCATTATATAATTAAAAATACTGATTGTACCATTTGAGTTTAATTATCAAATTAATGAGTATTGAATTATTTTTCCAATTAGGTTTACCTGCTAATTTGGTAGCATCTTTAGAGTTTCATCTCACGCTAATTAGATTAGGCCTTTACTGTTCATTATTCAGAATTATCTATCTTCATCTCACAATGTTCATTATTCTAGACGTTATAATGAGATTAAGAAGAATAGATATGAAAAAGAAGTTGACATTTCGTTCACGGACAATTCGTCCACGGACATTTCTTCCATGAATTGCTTTATTTTCTATTTTAGAGTGTATATGTGTTATGTTTTACAATATTTTTCGCTATTATATTAATAGCCAGGTATTATTATGGTGAATTATTCCCAACCATTTCATATGAACACATAAAAAATGTTTACCAACCGATTAGAGTTATGAAATTAGACATGATGAAAGGTTTTTATTTTGTCTTTAAATTATATACCTCCTTTAATATTTTACATTAGTCAATGAGTTATGAGTATATAATATATGGAACTGAAATAACAGTGTACTAACAAGACTAAATGTTCGGAAATGTAAGAAAGAGAATAAAATAGTTACAATAGAGGTAAATAATAATGATATATGGTTTTATTATGAGTTCGAAAATATGGAACAGTCTGATAGCATGGACCTTTTTACGTTCAAATAAATAAAGGCAACTCTAAAAAGTACCAATATCTACCTAATTCTTTTATAACATAATTCATTATCAATCACTTTGTTAGTAGTATATTATGTACTATCAGAGAAAAGAGTCTCCGCATGATGTGTATACATACTGTATATCTCACAAATTGATCACATCACAGTTTCCTAATTTTCTATTATTTTCAAATCTTACATATTTGTCGTCGAATACACAGACCAAATTTAAAATATTTACAAGCATTACAAATTTACAATTAGTTTCGTTAATTTTGGAAATAAAAAAAATAGTAAATTGTCATAAAATCATAAGGTATGGATTCACTTTTTTTCGACTGTACATGTATCATGTATATGTATGTATTTTATTTAATCACTGTTAAAAAAAATGTGTCATGAAAAACTAATTTATGTTCCAATATTGCTTCTAATAACCTAATCTGAGTAATAATATTGGTGTTTAATGTAGTTATTGTTATTATGTCACTCTATTTTCAAGTTTCATATACTCTAATAACTTCGAGACATGCCTCGTTATTATGAGAAAAAGATTGCAATAAGAATTAAGGCAAATACCATAAATTTCTAATTGCCATAAAAAAGGGTGTTTTCTACTTTCATATTGCAAAATATATATAAATAATGCTCTATATAAAATTTATACACAATATAAATATAATACAAAATGAAGCATTTCGTGGACTAATTGTCCGTGGACGAAATGTCCGTTGGACGAAATGTCCGTGGACGAATTGTCCGTGGACGAAATGTCCGTGCACGGGGTCCACGGGTCCACCTATAGGGAACCGCTGATTTGGAGTAACTGAATCATTTGCATATTTTTTTTAATTTAATCTTCCATTAAAAAGTATTCATGTAATTAACAAAGCGATTAATTATAGAAAAGTAATGTGAAAAGATATTTTTAAGATTAACATCATAATGTTTTCCAGTTCATAATTTACCATACTTATTTTATTGTACTGACTTTCTTGGGAAACTAAAAGAGAAAAAATATTGCTACTGTGAAGTTAAAAGAAATTAAACACATAACAACTGACGATGTACCTAACTAGAAATTTAAACAAGTGGTGGATGAACAAAGTCAATGTCACGTCCAAGAAGCATATGCATCTTTTGGTCCATTTTTTTACAGTTGATAGTCTACAGAAGTGTAAACTGAGAAGATATTATTCTGAAACACACTTCTTGTGCACATAAACCCTACAATAAGAGAAATGCATGAGAAGAATTAATCGTATTTTACCTGCATTTCTGCTTTCATGCAAATACTGGCAGCTTGCCTCCCATTAATTAGTATGCTGATTGACATTAGCATACTTCATGGACTCACTGTAGAACGCTTCATGAATTCAGTACAATATATGAAAATGGTACACAATTCGTATTGATAAAATTGAAAACAGTGTTGAAATAATAATTGTTCAACTATTCAAACATTGAATTGTTACTGCTATTTTGTATTTCATTTTTAGTTTTAGTTTTATGTGCGATAATATTCATTGAAATGATTTGCATTAGTTTTAATAATGAATTGCTTTTTTGGTTCCTATTTATGCCTATTAAAAGTCCTAATTGTATTATTAAATTTATTTGGACACAAAATAAGATACAAGTATTCGAGTGCTGCTATAGTGTTTGTTGCTACACAAAGTAACGTGTCACAATTCATTGTACAGAATGTGGTAGTTAACAACAACAACCAATTCTTTGCTTTTGTTCAACAAAACCGTTACAAATGCCTAAATTGCCTATCCGTGATTTTTCGGAAATTGAATCATTCGATTTCTAAAGAATGGATCGGTGGACACTGTATATGTATTTTTGACAGATATTTATCAGAAAAATTGATAGTGAATGGTATTTTTTGTATCTGAAAGCAATTACTTGTCAAAAAGATTTATGACATTGAAATCTGACCAAAGCTATACAGATATGCCATAAATTTTAATTTTTTCACTTTTTCTTGGAGAAGATATTGTTTTGAAGAAAGTTTTAGTGAGATTCTTCTTAATTCCATACATACAATAAGAAGTACATTATAAAATAAATGTTAATTACATTTTCTTAAATTCTCATAATTTATATACTTTGATGTGTGATCACTGAAAAATATTACATCTTCTAATTATATATTCAAAATATTTTGCATATTTGTAGCTATCTGAATAAAGTACTTAATAGTAAAATTAACTCATTTAGATTATTAATTTTTTATTTATATACATGTGAAAATAAAGTATAACTACAAACGTTTATTATTTCTTATTTGTAATCTTTTTATAACTGCAAAGAATCGTTCAAGTAACATATTTCTAACATTTTATTTTAATAGTCTTACAAAAATTAATCTTGCATGTTGTTCAGCTCATTTTCTCTTGCATTCTTGATTAAACTAAACTTAGTAATTAGAAGAGAATACTTGCATGTTGTTATTTATTATTATGTACTTACCACTACTTGTGATTTTAATGGAAAGTGTCATTGTAAAGCCTTGTGCATACATTTTTAATTGGAATTATTAGTATGATTTTTTAATAATATCATTTGTTCAAAACTTCTTATTTATAAAACTCAATCATTTCATTAATTGTTCACACAATGTCATAATTATTTGCTCTGAGTGGTCTATATATGACATACAAAAAAATCATATTATAGTAACTCATACGTAGATTTTCCTTACATGACATAATATAAATCATTCAAATATGAATTCCTCGTTTGTGCATAACATCACTGTTCAATTTATTCCGAAGCTACAATATGTTCTGCGGGCTTCTCCAGCTTACAAGCACGTAGTCGAACTTAGCTGTTTTGATGAATCACTTAGATCTGCCGTTGCCAGTGTGACCAATGTAGAGATGTCAGCTGATTCTTGGGTTCAGGCGACTTTACCGGTTGGCCTTGGTGGACTGGGTTGTAGGAGAGCTGGAGATATTGCCTTGCCTGCTTTTGTGTCTTCAATGTATTCTGTGGGTGATTTGGTTGAAACTATTCTTTCTAATATTAATGTAGTCGATACCGGAGAGCTTACGGATACAGTTGGTACATGGAGGCAGGGTTTACAGGCTGGTCTCCCGGTACCAGTCCATGAGTCCAGTCAAAAAGAATGGGATACACCACGGGCTCATTCATTAATGGAGAGTCTGTTGGCTAGAGCTGATCAGGTGGCAAGGGCACGACTGTTATCTGCATCTCTTAAAGAAACTGGAGTGTGGTTGAACGCGATTCCCATACCGTCATTGGGTACACAGCTCGATCCAGAGGTCCTGAGGGTAGCCATTGCTCTCAGAGTTGGTGCCAGAGTTTGTGAACTTCATTCTTGCCGCTGTGGCAGTGGGATGGAGGTCAGAGGACTGCATGGCCTGTTTTGTAGGTACAGTTCTGAGCGTCACCCAAGACATGCAGCAATGAATGATGTGGTAAAACGGGCTTTGCAGAGAGCAGGACTCCCTTCAGTACTTGAGCCTCCTGGACTTGACAGAGGTGATGGTAAACGCCCAGATGGTATTACTGTGTTTTCCTTACATGAATGGAAAGAGTCTGATTTGGGATTGCACGTGTGTCGATACATTTGCCGAGACACACCTCAATGATTCCGCAGTTGAGGCCGGATCAGCTGCCGCGGCTGCGGAGAACCGTAAACGTCAGAAATACTCCGCCCTTGGAGATGCATACATATTTGAGCCAATTGCTATAGAGACCACAGGAGCGTACGGTAGAACGACCTCCTTAATCATGAAGTCCATAGGTAGACGCCTTGTTGATACAACAAATGATCCAAGGGAGTCTACCTGGTTCCAACAGCGAATGGCTCTTGCGATCCAGAGAGGGAATGCCTTCAGCATCCTCTCAGCCGCCAAGGAGAGGTTTTAGAGGGTTGGGTCCACCCCTTCCGGGAACTCAACCCCTCACTCGTAGTTCCTGAAGGAATTTCCTCTTCTGTAAAGATTTTATTCTTCTTGTTTTTAATGGAAAAATATTGTCTTTTTAAACAAAAAAAAAAATTTATGAACATAATATCACAAATAATTGGGTTCGGACCTAATGCGAAAGATATGAATTAATCTCTTAAGCAGATTACAAGTAAAGTTCTGATGCTCTGACTTCATATAAATATATGTGTTGTAAGCTACTTAGTAATGAGTATATGTTTCTATAGTATAGTTATTCATAGTTAATGATTTACTTTAATTAATATAAAGCACAGAAGGTATGTACTCTTTAATCAAAATTTATCTTTATAAATTAATTCTATTTTTTCAATAGAGTACTTTTGAAGTCATGGATATGTTATTGGAAGGACTGATGAAAATTGGCCTTAAATGTCTGATAAAATTATTTTCCTTTTTAGGTCCTTAGTAGAATAATATTCTATTCTAAATGAAGTCAATGTTTTCCAAGATATTTTAAATTATCGATAATTATTTTCATTAATATTTCTTCATAATATGGAGCGTAAAAATGAATAATAAATCAATGATAATATGGTGAAGATATTATTGAATACAAAGTGCTTAAAGGGGATGTTCAGTCAAAATCAAACTATCGCCAAATTGGTACTAAATCGATTTAGTATATTTTTTATGTAAAATTAGAATATTCGTTGATTTTAGAAATGTTTATATAAAAAGTATATTGTAATTAGTGGCGCCATCTGTGGACTGTGGTGGACCGACGTACTAATCATTGTAGTACGTAAACAAAATGATAACCAGTCCCAGACTTGAATCTTGAATCTGTTATTATACGTTTGAAAATGGTGAAAAGAATTTGTGAAATTGGAAATTGTCCATCGAGACAATTAGATTTAGTTTTAAAAAGAAAACCATCTCTTCATAAATTACATGTTAATACTGTTGATAGAAAAATAGTTTAAATGTTATCAGCTGTAAAATGTAAACAAATAGTACAGAGTGGTGGCGCCATCTGTAGGAGGACGCCGGAACTAAATAGAATTTTTAAAATATGATATATATCGCTTTTTATATTTTTTTTTCAACCGTTTAATTGTAAGAGAATTGTTTATTCTTACTAAGTGATCGTTCAACATTAATATTATGAAAACAAAAACTGACTGAACTGCCCCTTTAAGCTTCTTGACAAAATAGAAAAAATTATCATCATATCATTAAATTTGATGTGATGAAATTCTATTGATTGTTTTGGAAGATAAATAATTTTAAAACTGCAAATTATTGTGCTACAGTGCCCACTTTACTATTTATAACAACAACAAAAATAAGTTCAAAAATCACTATATTTGCAATCAGGAAATCCTGCTGGTAAGCTCTTGCTTCAAATAGATGAAAGGGCTTCCATAACAATTTTAAACTGTGGAATAATGACAGTCTTCCCCTGTGGCTTACCTTACGACTTTAGAGCCTTTGAAGGCAACCAACAAAATATTTCTAGTTCATGATTAAAATATATAACAGGTAATGGAACTCAACCATTCAAGAACAAAGTGAATGTTAGAAGAGAGGAGCGCATACTTTCAATCATGGAAACAATAGATGAGAAAGATAGTCATATTCATTATATTGTAAAATAGAACAAGTAATACATCATAGATGATTTTGTCAAAAAAGATTGTATTGAAAATTGAAATGAAAATATTTATTGAAAACAAGTAAAATAACATATTATGTTACAGGATATGACACACAAAAAGGAAAATATTCAGATAACCTTACATATTGACTGGTTAAAATGGTTCTGGGATAAGATTAACGTTGAGAAGAACTAACAAATGCTAAATGATTGAATAATCCCATAAATAATAATTAATTAAATGATTATGAATTATGAGTCTACGGAATATAATGAGAATATTTGATGAACTTTCAGATTCACCCAAAAATCCTTACATATATTAATATTTAGCGGGTAAACAGAAATTAATCCATTTTTACAATTTCATTTTTCAATTTAATAGGTAGTGTAAGGAACGAGAGAGAAATCTCTTTACATAGCGATATAAGTGGTCTATTAAGACTCATTTTTTTGTGTCGAAAATTTAAAATGTAGATATACTGTAAACTTAAATAAATTTACTGTGAGACCTAAGGTTAAGTTCATAATCAAATTTTACCAATTCAATTACGAAATTAATCACGTAAATTTCCAGGTTAAAAACGTCTTCTCGATATCTGATGGATGTAGCTACATTAATTTTACAAAAAAAAAATTCACTACCTGTACAATTATTCGCTTGAATGAATTTAAAAAATAATTAATTGAATAGACAATATTTTTATATTAAAAGAAGGAATAATATATTTTTATACAAGATAAAATTTCATTCAAGATCTACTTACATATTATAAACATTCAATATTAATAATTTCACTCAATTCTATTATATTTTAAACATTTGATACAATGAAAGTAGTATACATTTTATTGGGATAATTTTCCTATTATATTAAATTCTTGTAAGTCCCTCTTTCAAAATCGTGTCCAATATTTAAAAATAAATATTCACAAACTCAGGTAAGCTTCAAGTTCACTAATGGATTCTCGTTCACCAGTGAATTTAGAAAACCCCCATGCAGCAGAATTCCCCTAAGGGTTTATTGATGGATGTCAATAGAATTTTGTTCGAGATTACAGATTCTTGAATTTCTAATAAAATTTATTGAAACAATAAAAAAGATATGGTGCACTTGATGTGCATTCAAAGTAATAAGATCTTTTTAGGGGAAAAGCTTCTTAATAAAATGAAAGGCCAATAGGAACAAGTTATGAAGATAATAGTAAGCAATTTACTTGTAAAATTAAATAAAGGACCTATGTATTATTAAAACACATTATTATCAAAATCATAAGATAATGTTTAAATAAGGAATCAGTTTGATTTAAATAGTAACTGCATGCGATATTTTCATGCATTTCAAAAATAATTTTATTTATTTTTTAAACTCTCTTTAGCTCTCTACCAAATATTAATTGATTAGGTATGTGTAATATAATCTGAACAAAAATGTGTTAATAAACAGAAAAATCTCTGAATTAGAGATATTAGATATCAGAATCTAATTTTAATTTATCAATAAGATAGATATATAAGAATATATTTGATTTTTTTTTTTTTTTTGCTCACCATTTTTTTCATTATCAATGATTTAATTCTAATTTTAGTATCTAGATTTGTACTTATAAGATTCACCAGATATTGAACTATGATAATATTAGATAATTTTTTGGAATAACAGTTCTTTTGAATTAAACAAAGTTAAAGTTACAAGTTACAACATTCTCCATTACTGATAGCACGACTAGGTTCTTGTTCTTGCTAGTTATATGTTCCGTTCTGCTTCTCGGTTTTCAGGGACATTCTCATACTCATGGCACACCATTATGATAGAGTACAGAGAAGAATACTATAATAGAGCTACTCCAACAACAAAATATCAAAAAGTTACAGTAGGGATTTAGAAGATTAAGGGGCCTTTCCTAGTTATCATAGGTCATACCAATGTATTCAAACTGGCTTTCTGACTTTCTATTCATTTAATAAAAAATACATTAATAAAATATATTGAAAGTTCACCAAGCTATAGATCGTGTGTCCACAAAACCACCCACTGCATATACAATTTAATTTTGATATTATATCATTCACAGACAATATTTAGGCGGTACTCATCACACCATTAGTATACTCACAAAATTATAGATTATTAACCGTGAATCACGCACATCTGCACAATAATCACTCCGTTTGATGGGGATTACATTGGCTCGATGCTGCCTTCAAGTCTTCGCTTATCAGCATTCCGCACCAAATGTTTCTCCAGATCTCCTAAATCGGCTTTCCAAATTACCTCCGAGAAGAAAATATTCTTAAAGTGTCATTATTCAAATACTGGATGCTTTAATTTTATTAAAGTTTTATATAGTTTCAGTTAGCTAAATATACTTACGAATAGATTTAAATTGTAGGTAGATGCAATCTGAGAAAATATAGAAGATGATTATTACATTTTCCAGATTTCTATCACTCTTTATATCACTTAAAAATAATTCTAAGTTACTAATTAAAGATTATATACAATTATACATATTTCACTGTGCAGAAACCAATTTTCGAGTAACGACCAAATTAAGTTAGATAAGTTACTTTGTAAAAAGAAGTTCCAAGTGAAAATCCAACAAAAGGAACAATATAAACTAGATCTATTCTAATGAATTTATTATACAAATAATTGGTTAGATCAAATTTAAAAGAAACGAACATAATAAGAATTATGAATTATATAACATTAAAATAACAATTGTGACATAAAATTATGGGTAGCACGATCTATTTAATTATAAGTGAGTAAGCCATGAGTGTAACCATGAGATGATAATGAATTTGCCTTTTCCGGTACCAAGAGTTTTATATCAGATTGTAGATCTGATGATTGATGTCTGGGTAATAGTAATATAATAATGATAGATTCTTTCACTTCAGGACCAATATGTTTAGGGGTTTATTTATTAACGTATAAGTCTATATTTTACTACATTCCAAAGTTATTGTAAATGAATATATTTTGGCATGAAGTACTAAAAACGTAATTTGTCTATCCCGAGACAAAATTCAATTCATTTAGGAAACAGAAAAGGAAATCTTTTTCACATTTCTGTCCTTGTAGTATCAGGTTATTATATATGAAAGAATTTACTTCACTCTATAATATAAGCCAATTCCACCCTATAATGGTTTCGGAAATTGAATTGCAGAGTGTTTCAAAGAATAAAAGTCAGAGGAGTCAGTATAATTCAAAGGATTTAGAGCAGCCAAGGAGTAAGGATGGAAAGACTGACAATCTTTTTTTTTTATTTATTAATTTCGAAATTGACTGAAATATCGCAAGTATTAGTAATTACTATCTATCATATAAGGAAATATATTATTATTCTTGTAAATGAAATCAATAAATATTGTAAATTAAGTTATATTTTCATTATATATTTTCTTTATTATTCCATCAATTACTTATATTTAACATTTTAATTCAGTATGTAAATTATTGATCAATTAATTGTCCAACTATAGCAAATTAATTAAGGCTCAATCACTAAATTATCACCATTAAAAACAGTAATTATGAATAAATTGTTGGAAATGAATTGAATTATCAATTGTTTCATTATCCTTATTATATAAATAAACACAAAACAGCTCTTTTCAAATAATTTATGTATCAAAAATATAAATTTTCTAAATCGAATTAAATTTTCATTTTAGATAGGGATCCTAAATCTTATATGCACAAGGATTAAATTTTTTTTAACAATTATCAACTTCATTTACAATTCTGATTAAATTGAATGTATTAAATGGAGTGTGATCAGACTTTACGATACTGAAACACTTTTTTCATATCTATTTTTTTAATTACAAATATTTGTTGCAGTGTTTTACATTTTCTGCTTCTGGGGATATATTTTGAAATTTAATTCTTCGGTGAGTTTTCGATCAAATGATTTGGTTTTTACGTGAGAAATTGTTTATGGAAGCCAAAATAATCAGATGATTCCTATTTTGAATTTCATTACGTGTTTTTAAGATTTTAGGAAAAGTTTGTGTTCAGATTTTTTAAATTATATTGATATTTTCCCAAAGACCTAAAATATATATGTCTGTAGTATATAAATAATTTACTCTACATATCTTCCTACCAGACACTTTCTCTTCATTTTGAAAGTTTAATGGTTAAAATTGGTCTAAGAATAATGAAGGAGTAGCATTTTAAGATAGTCGCAGAAAATATAATCCTCTTCATTGAACTAGACAGAGGTAATTTCGAGGCAGAATTGCCCATCATAATTCCTTGATTGAAATTCTTCTCTTTTGATTATTGGTAACTTGACAATAGTGTGAAGTTTTGTTCATTTAGTGCTGAGTAATTCGACATTGTGGTTCTCTCCAATTCAAATTAATATTCCATCAGAGTGAAGCCGAAGAAGTCAAGAAACTAATCTGAGTATAGAATAGGATTTCTAACTTTGTGAAAGAGTTTCTAAACTTTCAAATGCTCTCCTTATTAACATAATGAATTCTATGTTAAATTCATACAACACTCGGAGTTATATGAACATTTTAATGATTTTTGTATATTTCACAGATTTAAAATAAGAATATAACTATGTTCTTCTTATAAATACTTAGATAGTTAATTCAAACTTATCAAACATTAAAATCAAATTTGTTGATATTCTTATCCTTGGCAAGTTCGCAGTACAAGGACTGATTATGCTCACTATAATCGCTATGTCCACTTTCAATGAACCCAGAGTGTCCGAGAACAGTAACATTTTATATCTTATATTGGATGAAAGTTCTTTTCTTGAATATTTACAAGCTAATACAGCGTGACACAAAATTAGAGGGATGAAAGTAAACGCTTATAACTCAAAAAGTAGAACACTTAGAAAGATGAAATATAAACCATAAGATAGAGTATAATATCTTCAAGATTTATTAAATCTATAACAAATGCTCAAAATGTGCTCCCTGCTGCTTAATACACAAATTTATAAGTTTCTCAAAATTCGCTATCACCGCACCCATGATATCTTGATTCATTGATGAAATAATTTTTTACAAATTATCCTTCAGGTTTTCAATAGTATCTGGCTTTTCTCTGAAAACATTCTCCTTTACATACCCCTAAAGAAAAAAATCCAAAGAAGTCAGACCTGGATGGCCAGGGGAATTCCATACGATGAGAGATGTTGTGGGTACCACAACGATTAGTTAGCCAATTTTTTTCTTGCAATTAGGTCTGAGTTGTTGCTTTGTCTTGTTGAAACCAACGGTCAGGGTGAATGTCGCCTCTTTAAATAATGTTTAACATTTCAATATATGTATCAGATGATACTGTGCGTGCATTTCCGTCAGAATCTCGGCTAGAACTAAGGCCGCACCAAAGGGGTACCTTCGGCGAGTGTAGAGGTTTCACGAAAATTCTGTCGGGCTTTGTTGGATTCTACATGAGGAAGTTTTGAACATTTGTTATAGACTCAATTAATCTTGAAGATATAATCTATCTTGTGATTTTTACTTTATCTTTCTAGGTGTACCACTTTTTGAGTCATAAGCGTTTACTTTCATCCCTCTTTCTTTGTGTCACGCTGTATAATGAATACTGTCCAATACCGATCTCAATCTTCTATCCAATAAACACTAGTCTCAAAAGATCCAAAAGTAATCGGTATTCTTTCGTCACAATAAATGTGGCCTTGTTCTGTGGTGGAATTATTTTCTGGCTTTCCAAAGATCTTTTGTAAGAGAAATTCTTCTATTTGTATACCATCAATCAATAAGATTCTGATACCACCATTCAATCTCAGTTACAGGAAAAGAAATTGAACAATTAGTGACCAATTTATTATTCAGATGAAATTAACTTTATGCGATGCCTAATTTTCTGTAAATGGAAATTTTGTTTTGAAAATATTGTTGCACACTGCACAGCATACATTATGCACAATATGCATCATTTTACAAAAAATGTACTATTAAGAATACATAAGTTTACATAAAATCAATGATTGAAAATGAATATTATTATGCAAATACTTAACTGTAACCATCAAAAGACTGACTGAGGAGTTTCAAATCGACAAGACTTTATAATAGCGATTAAATATTTTATCATGATTTGAATCAACTAAGATTTAATTACTTTTTTCGTTAGATATATTTGTAAAAGGTCATACTCAAATTTTTTCTCATATACCAATATTAAACATAATACCAGTATTCTATAATTCACTGAGTATATGTTTCATTGTGTCTACCTCTAAAGTACTTCTGCAGGACACTAACGCACATACGTACTCATAATTGCCTGAAGAATTTGAAGAGGAAATACAGGAATGACTAGTATTTCAATGTTTTTTTTCATTTATCATCATCAATATAATTAATTATAATTACAAATTTATATTTATTATTTTCAATTAATTGTCCTTGGAGTAATATTGACTTGGCAAAAGTGCAGCAACACACTACCTCTAGATGTGGCAAAGCGCAATTAATTCACTCGTGTTTAGCCCCAGTTTCACCCCCACTGTCAATATAATCTACACAGATCATAGAGATCTTTTTTTCTGATAAAAGCTATGAACTGACAAAAAACATACAATTCAAGATGCTGGTTTTCCAAATATCAATTTTGCAGCGCATCGTAAACGCTCAATCTTTTAGAGAGATAAATTTTGTCAGTCTCTTTAGGGTTTAATATAAGTGAAAAGTTGAAGGTGTATAATTGTTAGTATTGAATATAAAAAGTGTGTAATGTACCTTTATAATTTTTCATATTTTTAAAACAAACGCGATTATTGCTGCATCATTAGGCTGAGTACAGAAAGTAGCAAAGTACATTTACATCATTGGATAAGTACTGAAAGTAGGAAGATACAATTACAACATAAGGCTAGGTAAAGAAAGTAGCAATTTACAATCTTATTTTATGCTAGGTAGTTAGTTACAATTATATCATTTGGCTAAGTACAGAGAGTAGCAAAGTACAATTTCTTTTAAGTGCTGCACAATGTTTATTTTTTGAAGCTAATAGCCACACCCAATTTTACGCCTCATTTCCTTTAATGATGGTTTGTTCAGTGGAATTACAACATTTCAATTTGCTGGTCGTAGAATTTGGGGGACTATAATAGGTACCAAACTGGAAATTTTGAAGGAAATAGGGAGTGTTCAAATTGAAGAAAAGTACATACATTTAACCGGTGGACGAAATATTAGACTAAAAAAGAAATTATGAGATATGCATAGTTAATTACAGAGCACGCAGACAGATCAAAGTATATACGATATCTTACAAATTAATAAATACTTTACGTCTAGAAATGACATACCTAATTAGTTTATGTCCGCCCAAAGTTCGCTTTACAGGTCAGATTTACTGTAGGCTCTCTCTTTTAATGCAAAACTAAGTAATGAAAAGTAGATTGAAAAAGGAAAATTCAATATGACAGGATACTGTCTATAATCAGATAACTTTATAATAAATACTAATATGAATACTGTTTGCTACGAAGCGCAGCTCCACTAATAATCTAATTCGTAGATTTTAACATTCTCTTCATTCACATTCATCCAGATAGAGTTTTAAATTATTTTTTTCTTTTTTACACATGATTCAATTCAAAATGATTCAAACAATGTGTGATTGACATATTTTAGCTTTGTTTTTGTCAGAAATATTCGTAATAAAATATATTACATAATACCTGTTTTATAATTATTAAATAAAAGTTAATTGAAAAATGGATTTAAATTATCATAAAACTGGATATTGTTTTTGAATTTCTTCTTTATCATCTTTTAAACATAGATTAAATCGACTAATAGACTTAATTAGGATAAACAAATTTTGATAAAAGTAAAATTTAATTAATTGCGGCGTTATACTTAAATTCTTCAATAAGATATTTTATAAATAGCTACATAATTAAACTGAAGTGAATTTATGTATGAATGGATTGCATGCACTCATATATATGTTTGAAATTACATCAGAACTAAAGTCTTCAGAGGATCTAGATTCTGAGGGCGTTTGTGTTTGCAACTGTTCGATTCCCCTTTCGGAATATTTGGAATAAAAATTTAGACGAAGCAAACTTATTCAAAACACAATAGAAAAAATCTCTAAAGCCTATTTACAGAAGGTGTTGAAAATAGGTGCGGCATCTGATTCCGGGCAAAGTCTTGCGCGTTTCAAACCATTCTTAGATTCTTCGTCACCCTCTCAATTACTGCTGAGCAAAAATTTGCAGCCGAAGATCTACTTGATATAGTGAAATCCAACAATAGAAATTAAGAGAAAATAATGATTTTCGTTTTGATTTTGAACACTAAATTTCCATTGTCGATGCCTTCATCGATGAAGATGTTGGCCGTGTCTCAGTTGGCGGATTTTGTTACCTGGTTTTGCTCAAACCAGCTGCTTAAACACGACACCTACTCTAGTTGATGGATACAAGATGGTGCTTCATCACATAGTTCAATGGTTGCTTAACAGTTCTTGTTAAGAATATTCTGAAGAGTTATCAGCAGAGGCCTGAGATCTTCTGTCCGGCACACAGTTCAGACTTCAATTATCAAAACTTTTTTTCTGGTCTGCAGCATAAAAAATTGTCTATTCGGAAAAACATCATAACATTGAAGATCTGATAGAATGTGTGAAGCTGTTTGCAGTAAATTATTACGTAGCAAAAATTGAGAGGGTGGCTCTAGACTGAAATAAATCATCTTAAATACTTAAATACAATTATCTACACTTTCAGTGTAGATTTATTAGTTTGAAATGTCCGCTAAATATGAGTCTCTGATTTATTTCGTCGTTATTTGTAACGATGTGACCGTAAGAAAGTAGGATAGATACAAATGAGGAGTTCGATACAGTCTGCTTATTAGGCAGTGAATATTGATGTCACAATGACATGAAGATGAGCTTCATAAATGTACAGCCATGAAAATAAACATCCTACCTTATGACATTAATGAGGAAAGGCAATATATATATCATAGATATGTTTGTAAGTTTCGATATCACAGTTATCTATGGCTATTTAATAATATAAAAAATATTCATTTAACGATCTAGAGTATCCCAGAGGTGATTTTCAACACCTTCTCTAGATAGGCTTTAGGAGTTATTTCATTGCATTTCAATTGAGTTAATAATGTATTAATTGTAAGTACCAAACCATATCTTTAAAAAAAAAATTCTTCTTCTAAGTTATCTTTCAAATATCCCTAGTAAGAAGCCTAAGAGTTGATAAGAAAAAACACAATTCATTAATATCAGTTGGGTTTATTTCTATCCGAGTATTAGTAAATATATCTGATTTCTATTGTCAACTATTAACCAGCCAATGATATTTTTCTCTCATATCAATACAAGGAATTTCAATATACGGGTACTTTTGTCCACCTGCATTCACCAACTACCAGTAACTTGTAATGGACCCAAATTGGAAGTCATTTCCATTTGAAACTGCAGCACGAATGATGCCCTAACCTTTACACTGTATTTATAAATATTGTAGTGAAATTGTATTTTATTAGATAGGAATACTTGCAGTGTAACAGTTTGTATAAAGAATATGATATATGTTTGTGAAATTCTGAAGGATATTATGGAATTATAATTATTTATTAATATAATGGATACAGTTTTGAGAAAAAAGTAATTCAAATATTCATTATATGTCATTTCTTTAGTTAGCAAATTTTGTTCTCTGCATATTTCAGTACAATATATGTATATAGCATCGCTTATTTCTTTATTATTTAAAACGCTGAAAATATGAAATTGTGTCGTGAATATTAATCTTTACTTTCATATCAGAAAAAGAGATTTATTATTGTCTGATATTGTATGTATAATGTATATTCAACACAATCATTTTATTCAAGTGATTGATGGTATTACTTTCATAGTAATTCCAACATTTTACTATTTTGAAATATAAATGCTATAGAGTTTGTGTGACTGAAAGCGCCACGTTCTGAATTCAAATACATAGGTTCTGTTGTACTCAACTCATGCATAACGTGTTGGTTATAAATTCACATTAGGACTATGAAACATCGCTATATTCTCTACGAGTTTTTATTGTTCATTCACATTTTAGACGACGCTTCACATTATCTTCTCTCAGAATTGTAATTTTGAGAAGGTTGAAAATTCTGTAGCAAACATTTAGTCCACTAAAAAATTATAGCAATAGTCTACTAAATTAATTCATAAATATTTTCGAATTTTCATATTACATCGTGAAAAATTTGTAATGCATTAACTGTGGAGTTTATATTAATTGATTATTAAGCAATTAATCATATGAAAATTCTTACGGGTTTGAAATTCTTTATGATAGTATATACAATGCATTGGTACGCGTATAATTATTTTCATTGTGTTTTATAATCATAATAAATCTGAACCATTTATCTATAACAATTAATTAAAGTACATATTTCAATAGCATTAATGTAAGAGGTTCTTCAATATATCATATTTTTCGCCTGAGAAGGGAATATTTGTTGATTAATAACCGGTAAGCAGCTTGAGATATTCCCCACGTAATTCACTCTGGCACCGCAGCTCTCTATATAACTCTGCTGTCATTCCATCTCTGGTGCTGAGTGAACATCAAGCAAATCCATTGATAGCTACAGGGTAATATTATGGTGAATTACAAACCAGATTTGGCTTTAAATGCTCTTTCAAAGTCCCATTCCTACTTTGATGTGAAAATATCATCAAGTAATTTCTCTGTCTTTGATATAGCTGTAGCGATATTTGTTATTGAATTGTAAAAGCAGTCAGTTATAATATTTTTTTCCGATATTGATGGTAACAAATCCGATGTGTGAATCACAACCCAAAACCTATGCATACAAATCAAAGAGTCGTTCAATGTTGTGAATCCTGTTACCAATTGAAATTAAATATTCAATCTGAATGTTTACAAAACGAAATGATACGAAACTGAAAGATTAAACAAGGTTATTAATATGATAATAATATAATAAATTTTTATGGTATCAATTCGAGTGAAATCTTTGAACATATGATTTTTTAATTGTTTAAATATCTTTCTACTGAAACTTTTTAGAACAGATTATGTAGACATAGCAACAAACATATTTGTAACTAAAACCTATCAATCTATCGATGTAGTATATAATAGACATTTTATTTCCAATATTATAGGACACGAATGCTCGCAACTTTCATAAATACTAAGTATATGCAATCAACACATATTTCAAACTCGATATTCATCCTGAAGGATACTATATTACATTAATAAAATCATTGGAGTTTGTTTAATATCCTATAATGACAGATTTGCAAGTCAGTCACTATAGCAGAGTTTCTCGAAGTGGTCCGTTGTGAACCTATGAACCAAATGTAAGTTCACAGCGAACCTCCTCTTAGGCCCCCGTTCACACTTGCGTTTCTCAACGCCGCCTTTAAAAGATGCTTATTTAGTATGTGTTCACACTTGCGTTAGAAAAAATGTTCATTTTAACATTTTTCTCTTATTATTATAAGGTTATAATTTTTTCATGTTATTTCTTATTCCATTAATTAGTCTACGGTAAAAACACATAACAAATGAGAGGAGACAGAAGAGGTTCTTTTCTCTGGTTATCTTTTCTTTTCTTTCATTTTTCTGGTTATCATGTCTTCTGGTTTTCATTTTCTCTTTTTATTATTTTTTCTGATGGTCATTTTCTCTGGTTATCATATTCACTGACTATCAGTTTCTCAGGTTATCATTTTCGTTGGTCATCCTTTTCTATGGTCATCATTTTCTCTGGTCATCATTTCCTTTGGTTATCATTTTCTCTGTTCATCATTTTCTCTGGTTATCATTTTTTTCTGGTTCGGTGGTTATCATTCCTTCTGCTCGTCATTTTCTCTGGGTATCATTTTCTTTAGTCATCATTTTCTCTGGCCATCGTTTTCTCTGGTTATCATTTTCTCAGCTTATCATCTTCTCTGGTTATCATCTTCTCTGGTTATCATTTTCTCTGCTTATCATCTTCTCTGGTTATAATTTTATCTGCTTATCATCTTCTCTGGTTATCTTTTCACTGCTTATCATCTTCTTTCGGTCATCAACAAATAACGAGTTAAAATGACATATTAATTATATACTTTTCTCATATGATTGAATATGTGTATTGTATAACTGACTGATAATTCATAACTTACCTAACTTTTACAACTCTATCACAATTGCCAAGGGACCCTTGCTACGTGGGTAGAAAATGATAACCATTGTAGACAGTTATTTTTCATTTTCTATTTTTCATCTTATTTTCGTCAAAAGTTTTGTGTATATATGCCATCCCAGCAGTGAAAAAAACTATAATGTGAATGATAAAATAGACATTCGTATCCTGCTAAAAATCTAGCATTTATTATTCTACTCGTATTTTAACAGGGGACTGAGCTATGTTGCGTTAGAAAAATTGCTGGAAAAAAGTGTGAAGGGCTCCGTTAAAATCAATTGAAGCTAAACTTTTTGCCATGAGCATCTTTGGGCCTTGAGGTTCAAAACATTTTCGACTATTTCCAGTGGTTATACAGCATTTCTACAAAAATGTATCCACTGCCATTGAATACATATTTTAAGTCAACGAATTTATGCTACAAACATAATATGCATATTATCGTGGAATGATTAATAAAGTAGATTTAAGGTTATGGATTCATTTTTTACGGACACACTGTATGAATAATAGTTTCCTTTCATTATCAAAGTGGCTTTTTCACTGCACTTTACTTATTTATTTGCCACCTCACTAGACCATACTTATATGTACAAAATAATGTGTATTAATTTCCACAATAATTTATATACATATGTGAAAAGTAATTAACCACTGTACTATAGGGAGAAGTTTAATCTCCGTTAATATTTTTTATTTCACCAATTAATATTTTACACATGCATATATGTATTTAAATTTCATCAATTTGGTAATAGTCAAATGAATTCTTTACTTCAAAATGATAATTTGACAGACAATAACCCAATACAACCGGTCTACGAAGTCTATAGATTAATATCTCTACTCACCCATTAACTTGAAATATTCACTATTTTAGACACGTTTTGAAACTCAAATCTCTATGAAATTCACAGTGATGAAATGTTTTCAGGATGTAATTCTCTTCAATAGCAAACAAGATCCTGTGAATTGCAACTCTAAATCACGCAACATTTCTTTTAAAGCAAAGAAAAGTCTTCATTTTTCGATCCTCTTCTAATTTAGAGGCCTCAAAGCACCAGTCATTTATCAAACGGAGAGAACTGGTGAATGGATGAGAGAATAAAAAGTAAACTGGTACAGTTTCTGCCAATATGATAGTGTTTTAACCAAAAAGTAGTATGTTCATCTTCCTAATTATAATATACTAACACACTAATCAAATTATACTGAAAAATATATATAAATCGTATTTCTCATTCAACTAATGATATAACGTATTGACTATTGTATCTCCCTCTCGTAAATGTTGACAATTAAGAATTTTCAATTTATTAGAATATTTTTCAACAAATGCTCTTCTGTTCAGATTATATTCCAATTCAACCAAATAAAATTTCATATTATGTGTAATTAAAAAAATTTATGTATATATTTATTTATATGTATTTTACCCTGCGTGAAATAATCAGAATCAATAGTCAACAAAAGTATTTTTTTTTTTTTTTTTTTTTTTTTTTTTTTTTTTTTTTTTTTTTTTTTTTTTAAAAGGCCCCCTGCCAGAAGAAGCAAACCTTCTTTAAATAATTAAAAAAAAAGCTATTATCTTTATTAAGACAATGAACATTGAAAAATGAAAGATAAGCTTCTCTGCTCTACGACCATGGCTCCGACCATCGCCAATGGTAGTGGCCTCCAACCGACTGTGAGGTGCCTATAGCAGGTCACAGGGCAACACCCAAACTGCGGTCATCATACTTCTCCTTGACTGACGTCAGGATACTGAAAGCATTGCCCCTCTGAACTGCCAAACCAACTCTCTGCTCTAACCAAAAGGTCTCTCTCACATCATCAGTGACGTCGGTAATGCGACGGCCGATTTCAGTAAGGAGTGCGCCTGTCGTTTCACCATAGCTACCTGCCGTTTCCACCGCTATGGGTTCGAACCGATATCGAATGCCAAGAGCCGCATATTTGCGTCGCTTCCTCCCCTCCGCCTCCTTGGCTGCGCTACCAGATGACAATGCCGAGTCGATCAAGTGAGACGCCGCGTAAGTGTCTACACATGTTGCATCCCAACAAAGACACCTCCCATCTGTAAGAGGGAAGACGGAGATACCATCAGGCCGCTTACCATCACCCCTATCAACCCCCAGAGGCTCAAGCACTGAAGGGATACCAGCCGAAATCAAAGCTCTCCTAATAACATCATTCAGGGCTGTATGTCTCGGATGGCGTCCAGCACTGTAGCGACATGATAGACCGTGAAGTCCCCTTGAATCCACCCTCTGGCCGCATCGGCACACGTGTGGCTCACAGATGTCCGCACCAACACGTAGCGCAATCGCAACCCGAAAAGACTCTGCGTCGAGTAGCGTTCCAAGTGTAGGAACTGGAAGCGCATGTAACCAAAGTCCACTCTCTCTACATGCAGATGCCAGCAGACGTGCCCTAGACAATTGATCAGCCTCCTCGAGCAGTCTGGCCACAGTGGCTACCGACTTAGGGTCATCCCATGACCTCTGCCGACTCTCATTAGCTCCCTCAGCTAAGGCTAAACCCTCACTTTGCCATTTCTCCACTGCTGCTCCAAGCTCTCGGTCATCCCCAATCTGTGTTCTGCACAGAATGGATTTAACCAAATCCTCGGTAGCATGAAGGGAAGAAATGAATGCGGGTAGCGCAATGTCCTTAGACATTCTGATTCCTAACCCCCCAAACCGTACGGGCAACGATGCCTGCACAAGTGAGTCTCCCTCAAACTTAACGTTGGTAACCATCGAAAGGGCTGATACAATGACCCTGTCGAACTGTGAAAGATCCTCACTATTCCTGTAAGCTGGTGAAGCACGTAGGATATATTGGAGCTTAGGCAAGGCAAAACAGTTCTTGAGCAAAGCAAAAGCGAAGAAAAATTAATTTTAAGGAATAGAAAAAATAAGTGGAAAAAACTAAACCAGTGTTTATTTTTTTCAATCTGACCCCCCCAAAATAGTAAAATCATAATTTATATTCATATTAACAACATAAACAATTTCGTTTGAAAACATAAATACAGTACTATTCTACGAACAAGGAACAAATAAACTCAATTAAACATTTTATTTACATTATTTACAAAGTTACTCAATAGCAACAAGTTATTCTGCGCTATTGAGCAGTTTTCTATTACGTTCATTACAATGAACTGCAGCTTCTCTTTTGGGTCGTAACTTTCTCTGGCCATCGACTGGTGACGCTAACTCACGCGGGTTTCCATCTATTTTACCCCTCACAAACAGTATAACAGAAGATATGTCTCTGTTGACAACAGATTTGTTACCCTTAAGCAGCTGTACTTTAGTTGTCTCTTCTATAGAGTTCACAGTAACTTTAAGTACTTTGCCTAACTGATAGTTAGCAGGTTTCACAAACTCATCCTTTATCAGCACGATATCCCCTATTTCAAGGTCTTGATGAGCCACCGGAATGAATTTACCTTTTGTTTTAGTGGCTTGATCTATCAGACCGTACAAAAATTCAGAAGCGTAAAATTCCCTAATTCTACTTTTTACGCTGATTAACTTATGCATCTCTTCATTGGTACAATCTGACACTGAATTAGCTTCATAACAGCGAGTTACTTCAAATACAGGCAACTCGTACCCAAATTTCAGTGTTTCCGGTGTTAATACCAATCCGATATCAGAGTTAGAGTCTCTTAAAGAAGCAATTCCAGTTATAGGTCGTTTATTGGCAAATGAAACACACTGATTCATTACATTACAAAACTTCATGAATTCTATAGTATTACTCCTAATTGCACCTTGCACCAATCGCTTCATTAAACTAACTGAGTTTTCGATCATTCCACCAATACCTCTATTTAATGATCCCGGTGGATATTGTTCAAAATTACAAATTTCTATTCCGTATTCATCAAGATAAGATTTAACCTCTACTGAATTAAAAAATCTGTCAAACTGACTGAAAGCTGAAGTGAAATTTGACCCTTCATCTGATATAACACGCTCCGGTAATCCATATGCGTATATATGATTCTGAAAAGCTATAATGAAATGCTCTGTTGACAAACTAGTAACTACTTCAACGTTTATAGTTTTACTCCATATACATTTGAAAACAACCCCGTAGACTTTAGTTTTCACTCCGCCAAGAAGCGAATTAAAAGGACCGAAACAATCTATGAAACACGTAGAAAATATTCGTTTACCGGGCTCAACATTCCAAGATTTATAGTCATTTGCATTAGTTTTCACAGTACGGGAATTGAATCTCTTGCAATGATAGCAATGCTTAAGGATATTCTTAACAGCTGAAAATGGCTTACAAATGAAGTATTTAGTTTTCAATTGGTGAATTAGAAAGTATTTACCGCAATGATTATATTTACCATGATAATCCAAAACAATTAATCTAGTGAAGTCACTTTCTTTACTCAAAAGTATTGGATGTTTGGTGGCAGAGGTAATCTTCAAGTTATTAAACTTACTTTTAACCCTTAACAGACCGTCACTATCCAATACAACATTCATTCGAGATACCAAGGGTGGTATTTTACTTTTAAATTTATCTTTAGATTCCAAGAAATTAAAAATATCTCCAAAGCAACTTCTTTGATCTGATTTCAACAACTGCTGAATACTTTTGTCGCGATCAAATACAGATCTCTCATCACACTTTAAGTTAATCTTACGTTTAAGTCTATAGACAAATAATTTGACTTTGGTAAGTACTCTGACCGCTTTAGCAAGAGATGAAAATCTACTCAGATCCAGAACAGTTTCCCCGCCAATGCTATCGTTTTCTATGCCAACAGCAGCAACCGAAAACGTCGGAAGTTCATCGTTATTCAAGCTTTGATTAGGAATTACAAGCCAGTCAAAATTATCCTGAAACTGCTCGCATTTAAATATATCTGGACCACAAATGAAGTTACTCTTACCGAACTTATTTGGAGAAACTAATCTGGTAACCAAATCAGCAGTATTTAAGTCTGTACCAATATGACTGAATTTAACTACCTTGCAATCATTTGAATTTTTAACAACTTTAACAATTCTATTATTGATAAACACGCTTCTTTTTTGCGCTTTTGATTGCTCAATTTCATGTTTTGCTACCCAACTCAAAGCAATATTAGAATCGGTAAGAACATAAGTATTGCATATATGCTTATTGCCAGACACCAAAGAACAGTAAATATCCCGAACTTTAGCTGTAGCATATTCCAAGGCACATAACTCGAGAACAGGCATAGTTCGAATTCGCATAGAGTCGTCTAGAATTTTATTGTGAGATATCAAATAATGTAAAGTATTATTACTTTCATTCTTAATGTAAATGACTGTACCAATAAAATCTTTACTGGCATCACTTAGCGCTATAAGACTATACTTTGACTCACGCGTTCCAATGCACCTTGGGATAGCTGGGGGTTCGTATTCATTGGCTTGTTTGGCTATGATCTTCCATTCGTGCAGTTTAGCTTGAGGAAGCTTAGCGTCCCACTTGCACTTTACATCCTTCTGCAATTCCTGTAGGAATACTTTACTCCTATTTAGAATCGGAATATTAGAATTCTGCAAATCAAATGCTGTTTTTAATGTGCTAATAATCTGTCGTTTAGTTTCAGCATTAACATCTAATGAAAATCTAGTGGAACTAATTGTGTCGTTCACTCTGTTCCATTTCATACCTAACAATTTGACTTCCATATCAGTTTCACAATCTTGTCTAACATCCAATAGATCCTGAAAATTGTTATCATTACACACAAATTGCTGTAAAGGAAATCCATTATCATTGAATATTTGCACTGCTAAGTCATGAGAGTAATGCAATTCATCAAGTGAATTGCAGCCAACACTGAAATTATCTACGTAACTTCCACTAAATAATCTAGTTTTTAAATCTTTCAATTTAATATCGTGCTCTTCATCCATAATCAATATCTTACTCAAACAACAATGAAGCAAGTAAGGAGAGACATTCATACCAAAGACTATGCGGTTACACTTATACACCACTGGGGTGTAATTTCCCTCAGTTGCATTCTCACACCAGTAAAACAAAAAGTGAGCAGAATTCTCATGCGACATTCCCAACCTGTGATACGCTTTGGAAATATCAAATGTCAAAATAGTCTGGTCGAACTTTAAATTCATTAATGCGTCTGCAATTTTTGGAGTCTTATTAAATCCTGGATGAATACACTGATTTAAGGACATAGCTGCATTTTTTCTTTTTTCTGCCAAGTTAGCCATGTAAACTACACGTACTTTAGAAGTAGCTCTATCTTCTTTTACCACGGGGAAATGACTCAAAAATGAAAAATCAGGATTATTTTCTTTAAATTCAACAAAGTTATTCACCTTCTCTATCATTCCCTGATTAATTTGAGATTGAAATACCTCATCTATTCTAGTTAAAATATCAGTATTCTTATATTTTTTAACGACATTTTCCATGACTTTTAATGCTAAATGCTCATTTTTACTCAAGGACTGCTTATTTCTGCTAATCCATGGAATTGCCATAATATGCATACCTGAGTTATCTTTGTAAGAATTATCATAGATGAACTTATTCAGTTCAAGCTCAGTCATCAAATTTTCATCAGTCTCGTTAATATGTTCTACAGATAAAAATCTATTGCAAATTGATTCCAATTCATTATCGTCAGCTATAGTTACTAGATTATCGTAGGATATAGCATCTTCGAAATTCTGATCACAATCTACAAATTCATCAATAACATCCTGAACATTTACGTTAATACTAGTAGTTTGCAGGATATCAACTAAATCTGAATAATTAGAAAGCCAATCCCTAATTGACCCAACAAGTACAGTACCTACATTAGTCTTATAATAGGTACTTTGCATATTTGGGTTTCCAACAGTACCTATCTGCATATCAGCAACTATATGCCAATCTCTTGCACCTAATAGGAAATCCAGACTGGATATTTCCTCAATATTTGTATTAAATGCAAATCTATCAAAAGCTAAGGTAATTCCCTCGTTATTCAAACAAGTTAGTAATTTTCCTAAGGCAGGAGTTTTAAAAGTTATATTTATTCTAGGAATGCATATGCATATAACTTCATACTGCGAGTCACCAATAACGAAGGGAAATTTAACAGACTTGGTAATAATTTTCTGAGTAGAATTTATTCCCTTAATTTGAAGAGATATGCCTTTATTTACAATCATCAATTTAAGTTTATCTGCCAAATCAGTAGTAATGAAGCTATTTTGACTTCCCATGTCCATTATTGTATCAACAGTAATATTATTTTTACCTGGGACATTAGGTACAACAGACAACAAAGGTAAGAGCGAATCAGTAATATTTAACTGGCCAGAAATTGAACTAACACTAACTGATACAGACTCTCGTTTCTTAGTTGCGGGTTTACGATCGGAATCATTTGACCTACTACTCCCCATACTGCCAGAACAAAGGAAACTCCAATGTTTAGATTTACATTTATAACATTTACCAGATGGCACAAAGCTACAATTTTTATAATCATGACCACCAGTTAAACATTTAGTGCACAATTTCAATTCTAATAACTTGTCTAATTTATTTTGAGCAGTCACATACTTAGTACATTTAGGAATAGAATGAGTCGTGTCGAAACAAAGTATGCATTTAACCTTACCCGCTACTTGACTTGTAGCAGCAATACTAACTTGGGATTTCATAGGTTTATCAGGCATATGTGATGCATACCTATTACTAGCCTCCAAAAATCTATCGGTCAATTCAGTCAAATTAGGGTAAGCCTTATTCGTAATAGAAACAATTAAATCCTGAAATTTAGATGGCAACCCATTCCATATAAAATAGAGCAAAAATTCATTCAAAGTGATGTTCAAATCTCTAACTGAATCAACTAGCTTTTTGAATTCTGCGTAATACAAGAATGGATCATCCACGCCCCACACAAAGTTAAGATCAATTATTTGTTTGATTACGGTAAATTTCTGTGGCGTTTCTTCAGCAAAAGCTTTAATCAAAATTTCTTTAGCCTTATTGTAAGTTTGATTGACTACATTAAGTGACGATATCATAGCTTTAGCTCTACCTTCGCATTGTTTATCTAGCAAATTATAGGATTCAAGTTCATTTAGATTATATTGTGAAATCAGATGTTCAAAAGATTCGAAAAATGCTCGACAAGTCATCTTATCTAGGGTTGAGTCAGCCCAAAATTTAGGAAGAGTAATTTCAGGTAATTTGATGCGACTTCGTGCGCCATTGAATTCAGGATTATCGTTATTAGAGGAACACTGAATATTAATTAGATTCATGCAAACCTTAATCTTCTTTGAGAAAGTGTCGCACTCATCTTCGTGTTCCTCAATGTCCTTCATCTCGGCAGTTTCAGTGTTGCGCTGCTTTGCAAGAAGTTTCTCATCGAGAGCTTTTATTTTTTCAGCTAAATCAAAGAGTGTATCATGGTCAGCCTTCAGTTCAGCTTTAGACCTCTCTTCCATATTATCAGATAGTTCTGACATTAATTTATTAACGCGTCGTCTGTACAAAGCTCGTTCTTTCTCGTCTTTAGACATAATGTATTATATACTCAAATATTTGATCAAGATACACAAAAGAAAATCCTGGAAAGGAAATTATGCAAAAACACAAAATAAAAGTTATCAATTATATCTCAATAATGAATCAACGGGGCAGATTGATTGGAGGCGACGAGAGGAATCACGGAGGCACATTCAGGAGACACTTTAGGAAAATTAGACGATAGTTCGAAGGACCAAGCGAAGAAAAATTAATTTTAAGGAATAGAAAAAATAAGTGGAAAAAACTAAACCAGTGTTTATTTTTTTCAATGCAAAAGCTTGATGGTTCTCAATCAGTTTCAACCTTGACGAAAGCCTCTCCAAATCCTCCCTCTTCTCAGCAACAGCTGCTGGTATGCCCCTCTCCATGAGTGGTGCTCCCAGCAAGCTTAAATCTTCCACTGGAACGACCCTCAATCCTGGCATCAACCCCTCGAATAGATTCCTCGTAATTATTGATTCTTCCTCAGAATGATTCAGCAAAATCAGTTCACACTTCTCTCGGTTGATATCCAGTCCCACTTCAGCAAGGTCATTGATTAGACGCTGCAAACAAGTGAACACCTTTTCAGGTGAATCTCCGATTGTCCCGTCATCGAGATACCAGACATTCAACTCAGTGTCCACCCTTCGCGTTATCTCATCAATTCCCAAAGAGAAGAGAGCTGGACCGAAAGGGTCGCCCTGCTGTAAACCCGTAGCGTATACGAGGTTCGTCCCCCCATAAAAAAGTGTTGTTGGACCAGAATAAGCCTGCCAAATCAGTCTATAAAGCCCCTGAGTCCTTTGTTTAGCCGCATTCAGGAACACATCTCGTCGCAGGCTATTGAAAGCATTGGCCATGTCAATCTTGAAAATAACCTTTTTACCTTCTAACCCAAGATATCTGCGAGTGGCATGAGCTGCCGCTTCGCAGCCACCTCGAGTTGAAACCCCTAACTGTATAGGGCGCAAGGATTCTCCAAGACTAGCTATCATGGGACGTGACCCTACTTTCACAGCCAAACGTCTCAAAGTGTTCCCTACAGAAATAGGACGCAAGCCTCCGTCCTTTTTCCCCAAAGCAGTCAAAGTGGCTCCATAGAATATCGGTCTAGCAAATTCTGGAACATCCCCCTTCAAAATGAGGTTAACGAACATCGTTAGGGTGGTTAGTAACCTGGCGCCTGCCTCAGAAGCTTTACGGGAGACAAGAGACTGCAGGTGACACGGACGTAACCCATCGGGACCCCCCGCTGAGCCTTTCCTGAACGAAGACAAGGCCTTTCTGACGTCTTCCTCACTGGCAACGTGCGGCTGGCAGTCATCCCCTGGCCCTGCAGGCAACAAGAGGTCCTCAGGAGCAGGAGGGTGTTTCCGTTGGAGAGCCGTCAAAGTTTCGTCATTTTCAGGCGAAATCTCCGACGACGAAGCCAACAGACGCACTGCTCCGGTAATGTCTCCTTCAGACAACTTATCCGACACACGCTTCCCCAGTTGAACATCCTTATTCACTGTTCCCACACCTAAAGCACCCTCCTCCGGAATGATTAACAGGTGCTCTTCCATGAAAGACGCGACCTGTCTTTTCACTTCCGTTCTTAACGAAGTATTCCGTTTTGCTTCCGAACTGCGTTGTCCGGGACTCCTGAGAGCCCAATAGCAAAAGCTCAAGAGTCTACCCCACGCAATGGGGGTTCCCTCCTGAATTACTCTTTCAAGTAACTTTTGAAACGCGTCCGCTACGCAAAAGATGGCTCCTTTAGGGACTATCCTCAGTACTTTCATGCTTCTACGGCACCGAGAGATGTATGCCTCCAAATCAATCGTCGCATCTGTGGCGGGTTGTGGTGTTATCACCCCCCGCCCCAGACACGACACACATGACCATCGAGGGATAGCATCTGCTTGGCGCCTAGACAGACCCACGCAAGAGAGGTGAAAAACATCTCTGCAACAAGTGCACACAACAGTCCGCTTCCTGATGTTAATAAGAGAACATGACACACAACGGTCCCTTTCTGCCATATGCTCACTAGTGGGTTAAGGAAGTTTTCAGCTGACCTGATTGTACACATCCTACCGACTAAACAAACTGATTGACTGCTTGTCACCCGAGCGTGCCGCGAAAAGCTAAAGAAGAGGAAGCTAGGTGTCACAGCAGGCAGAAGGTGATAACTAGGGCAGCATAAACAAAGCGCTGAGCAAGCAGAAACAGAGGTGAACAGGTACTTACAGCCCATCAGAAAATCAAGGTCGCAATCAGAGCGCAGCAGTACACAACCTACTGTGATGGCTGCTCTAGGCTAACTGAGTATTCATTCCCAGGTAACATATTAAAATTAATTGTATTCATAGTTAATTAAACATTGAATAATACAGATCATAGAAAATATATTCACCAATCAATTATTAACTAGCTAGTTTTCTAATTAAAATGTTGAACTGTTAATTAAATTGGATCTCTTCATTTCTCTTTATTTCACTGAGTATAATGCATTGTAAGTTTTAATGGCACAGGAGAAAAGAATGATGTCCCTTGGATTGAATTCCCGAAGAGATCAATCTGCACCTTCGACAGATGCTGATTGCTAATTTCCTCTGCTCACTTTTTACACATGGAACTATTTGATCAGACTGAATTCTTACTCTGATTCCAAGGAAGGAAACTGGATTGAGTGACATCACAAATTTGAAATCACATTATTAAATGTTTTATTTCACCCACCTGGTGAATTAATGAAACTAATATTCAAAAAGGAATAAGTTTCTACAATTAACCGCTATTGGGTTTTAAATCCTGTTTATTTTAACTCTCACAATAGGAATCTTAAATCTAGCATATAAAGAAAATATATGAATATTTTAAACTTCTCTATTTAGTTAATATATTAAATTACAAAATAAGTCGTTTACTGAGTTTAATATTGATTAAAATACAATTAGTTAGATTATTATAGAAATGAATTTAATCAAATTTCATTGTATTTAAAACTGTTAGAAAATTAAACACTTTACGAACCCTAACTTAACATACAATATAGAGCCATAAATAACAATTTCAAATACAGATGTCATATTGACCCCCTTTTCATATGATGGATTAAGATAAGATTCCTCAAATCTCTTTCAAGAAATTGGACGATGTTTTACAAAAGTATAACACTTCACTGTTTTTAATCACGTTAAATATATATTCAGTACTTGTAGTTCTTCTTAGATGTCAACTTTTCAGATGCAGTTCTAATTGTATTAAACGTACGCCACACTTGTAGAACATAGATACGGGAACTGATGTCTTCATTTAAAATTTGATGATTGTGTAACGTTGTTACTTCTGTGTGAAATCTCGTGCACATTTTCTCTGTAGTGGTGCTATTTTTCGACTGGGCTCACATTTTGATTATCTCAAATGTCTGGTATCTTCTTCTTTCTTCATGTTGTGTTTTGAATCAGAACTTTCCTGAGGTTCGAAAAGTTGAGACATGCTGAACAAATTTTTTGACTGGGTTTTGTTCATCATCTTCGTAGTCGCTGGGCATCATCTTCGTAGTCGTTTAAATATTTGAAGTTTTTGGGTTCATCTGATCATCTGAGGGGTGCAGGATTCTTCTTCAATTTGTCTTTACCTGGGGCCGGATCCACTGCTTGTTGGGCGCCAATGTTGCGTATGCGATTGTGCTTGGGTTTCAATGAAGGTTGTATTCCAGCTCTGATAAGGGATGTATATTTATCAACTTGAATACAGCATTTCATTACAGTTAGAGATGACACAAATGTGGAATATGGTAGAGATGAGTTCGGACCAGACCAACCCGGACGGGCCGGTCTGAAGTCCTTACTCACTACTCACAACTAACTCCACCAACTAACTACTAACACCAGTTACATAATTCCTTGCCTTTATATACCTCTAAGCATCTTAACCGGAAACCACTAATGAGCTAAGACCCCGTCCATAACTTGGTCGCTCAAAACCACAAGAGTCTCAAACTAATTATTAGATCACATAGAAAATATATCCTTTATTCTTACAAGTATTTCTAAGCTGTCCTTACACCTCATTAAATCTTTTATTACTTCGTGGGAAAGATACATTGACTCTATAGACAGCTAGACACATTTTATTACTCTAAGACTTATTTCAGATCTATGAGTTTCTAATATATTTTTAGCTAATTCAGAATGCTACATCTCTTCCCCCTCTACAAGAAAAATTGAAGGTACTTCAATTTTATACAAAAATGCTTTAACTAATCCCTTTCACAAATATATCTAGAAAATCTTATGTTAAAAACTAAAAATACCTAAACTTAAAATACAAAAACAAAATACAATTGACATGATTGTTCGTGAAGTTTTTATCACAGTTATATATCTTTGTTAAGTTGGTTAGTTTTATCCTATTCCATACATTCTTTTACATTCATCTCATTCATTGACCGTTACACATTTATACATAGGATAATATGTTGTTATGGTGAAAATTAATTAAGATGTTAATATTATTCAAAAGTATTTTGTTATATAATCTACCTAAACTTATAATAAAATCCTAAATTAAACTAAAAAGATATATGAGTGATCTTAATTTTTCTAATAAATTCATAATTAATTTAACTAGGAATCTCTTCCCATGCAATTTTAAGATCAGTCATCTATCTTCTAAATCTACGACAATTACATAAACTCATATTAGTTACAATAATCATAATGTAATATTACTAATGAAAATTCTAGTACAGATAATTGAAAAAAATATTATAGAAAACATAATACACAAAAATCATTATTTATATATTATTAAATTTAAAGTTTATGAACACATAAATTGAAATATTAATCATGAAAATTAATGTTCCTTGCATCATTTTATTCCCTCATTCGATAAAAATATAAATTTATGTTAAGATGGCTTTGCAATATGCGATTTTATATTTCTTACTCCTCCGACTACATCCTCGATAGTGTTACTTTTATTACGTAAATCACTTCGGTATCTATTTATATATTATTCATCGTCAGTGTTCCTTTCTCACTGCGGTTCTCATTATTATTAAGACAGGACTTCATTTATAGAGTCTAACTTGTCTACTTTCGCATTAATAAACACATCACATTAACTTGGATCTATATCAACGAAATTATTATTCGGGAAATGCTGAACTAAAATCAATTTCATCATAATATATCAATCATCAGTGAATTCACAACTTGTAACCTGAATTGAATAATTAATATTATATCCATATAGTTTCAAATATCTGCATTATCTAAATATAACCTAAGGTATACATAAAAATAATCTTATTACTAAAATCTTAAACTTATTCCTAAAAAAAATTAAATTCCATTATCGTACGAAGTCATTTTCATTTAACTAATCATATCTTCGATTGTTTGATCAATTATTGTGCGTTTACATTTCAACACAGTATCATTTCTATAGTAATATCATTATTTCTTACTTCTCAATATCATATAATTATTACCTTGGATAAATTATCTTCATCATTCTACCAATCAATTATTCAAATTATTATATTTTTATCAAATTCTTCATTAATTCGATTAATTATTTTATTCCTTCACATGACTTCAATACAATTCTAGAAAAATTCACAAATAAAATCAATGTCTATCAAATAGATATCATCAAAAAAATATTAAGAAAAATCCCTATGAATGAAATGACAAGAAAAAAATATATATATGAAATACCTAATCATTTAAAAAAATCAAAATAATACATAGACTTAATAAAAAAAATTATTCATTGATCTTGATTTACATCCTCTGATGACATAGGAAAGTGTTGTTCTCTGGAAAACTGTTCATTCTTGCTTTCCATCATTCTGCCTCATGCAAGTTTGCATGTCACAGAAAAAGAAATAATATATTAGTAAATTTACTGAATATTTTTCTTAATTATTACTCTCTCTCTCTTTTCTTTACGTTACTTTATATTTAATTCAGGTTTAGTGGGATTGTTATATTTTAATTATTCATTAATATTTACTTTACTCAAACGTTGAATATAGTTGTAAAAAGATTGACTTCAAAAACAAAAATATGCAATAATAAAATTATATTCTCAAATTGAACAAAAAGAGAGGGTATAAAAAATCATAATAAAAAATCTACTATGTATAATTCAAATACTTACAAAACATGCAACTTAAAATCTGTCAAAAAATATAATAATAAAAAGAAATATAGAAAGAGAAAAAAAATTAGTAAACATATTGAAAATTTTAAAGAAAGAAAAAAAAATATTTTCACAATACTTAGTGAACATAGTTTCAGTTTTAATTAGATTCAAATTATTTTCTGTTATGACTAAAAACAATGGAAACGTTTTCAATTTATATCATTATATTTTATTCGTTTAATTAATTTCAATTTTCAAATAACTATTAGTAATTCATTTTTTAGTATAAATCATGACTGAAACAATCGTTAAAATGATATTTGGAGTCACTCTAGTTAAAACTATGTTAAACGTTTTTTAGATAAAACAATATTTCTTGTTCAAAAATAATTATATAAATTTTTTATATGTATATTAAATACAATCCCACTCACCGTTACATCCTTTAACTTCATTTTTCTGAAAATCATGTTGATTATTTTGATTGCAAGTCTGGCAATTCTCAGCGTGTGCAATTTCAATGTTGCAAATAGGTTGAAGAGAGCATGGCAAACTGAAAAAAAATATTCTGATAAGTTTACCTCAATACATATTTATCACTTCCTATAGAACAATACATTATAGAAAAAAATTAATACAATTTTAATAATTTCTTCTACTAATTATTCTTAATTAACTTATTCTTTTGATATTATTGTAAGTTTGATGACATTATTTAATATAATTAGTGACACATTTTTTTTCACAAAATTTTCCTCAATAATAAACATTGATTTTATTCTAACTTAAACGATTAAATACAATACTCCCCAGTTTTCGAAGTATCTTCTTTATATTCTTGAAATTGCGAACTAGTTGGTCCTGTGGTTTTGGAATCACCACCAATATATTGTGTTGAAACAGGCTGAATTCTGATTTTCAGTAAAAATTGTTTCTAATTTTTCTTCGCTGTTTTTAATCACGTTAAATATATATTCAGTACTTGTAGTTCTTCTTAGATGTCAACTTTTCAGATGCAGTTCTAATTGTATTAAACGTACGCCACACTTGTAGAACATAGATACGGGAACTGATGTCTTCATTTAAAATTTGATGATTGTGTAACGTTGTTACTTCTGTGTGAAATCTCGTGCACATTTTCTCTGTAGTGGTGCTATTTTTCGACTGGGCTCACATTTTGATTATCTCAAATGTCTGGTATCTTCTTCTTTCTTCATGTTGTGTTTTGAATCAGAACTTTCCTGAGGTTCGAAAAGTTGAGACATGCTGAACAAATTTTTTGACTGGGTTTTGTTCATCATCTTCGTAGTCGCTGGGCATCATCTTCGTAGTCGTTTAAATATTTGAAGTTTTTGGGTTCATCTGATCATCTGAGGGGTGCAGGATTCTTCTTCAATTTGTCTTTACCTGGGGCCGGATCCACTGCTTGTTGGGCGCCAATGTTGCGTATGCGATTGTGCTTGGGTTTCAATGAAGGTTGTATTCCAGCTCTGATAAGGGATGTATATTTATCAACTTGAATACAGCATTTCATTACAGTTAGAGATGACACAAATGTGGAATATGGTAGAGATGAGTTCGGACCAGACCAACCCGGACGGGCCGGTCTGAAGTCCTTACTCACTACTCACAACTAACTCCACCAACTAACTACTAACACCAGTTACATAATTCCTTGCCTTTATATACCTCTAAGCATCTTAACCGGAAACCACTAATGAGCTAAGACCCCGTCCATAACTTGGTCGCTCAAAACCACAAGAGTCTCAAACTAATTATTAGATCACATAGAAAATATATCCTTTATTCTTACAAGTATTTCTAAGCTGTCCTTACACCTCATTAAATCTTTTATTACTTCGTGGGAAAGATACATTGACTCTATAGACAGCTAGACACATTTTATTACTCTAAGACTTATTTCAGATCTATGAGTTTCTAATATATTTTTAGCTAATTCAGAATGCTACATCTCTTCCCCCTCTACAAGAAAAATTGAAGGTACTTCAATTTTATACAAAAATGCTTTAACTAATCCCTTTCACAAATATATCTAGAAAATCTTATGTTAAAAACTAAAAATACCTAAACTTAAAATACAAAAACAAAATACAATTGACATGATTGTTCGTGAAGTTTTTATCACAGTTATATATCTTTGTTAAGTTGGTTAGTTTTATCCTATTCCATACATTCTTTTACATTCATCTCATTCATTGACCGTTACACATTTATACATAGGATAATATGTTGTTATGGTGAAAATTAATTAAGATGTTAATATTATTCAAAAGTATTTTGTTATATAATCTACCTAAACTTATAATAAAATCCTAAATTAAACTAAAAAGATATATGAGTGATCTTAATTTTTCTAATAAATTCATAATTAATTTAACTAGGAATCTCTTCCCATGCAATTTTAAGATCAGTCATCTATCTTCTAAATCTACGACAATTACATAAACTCATATTAGTTACAATAATCATAATGTAATATTACTAATGAAAATTCTAGTACAGATAATTGAAAAAAATATTATAGAAAACATAATACACAAAAATCATTATTTATATATTATTAAATTTAAAGTTTATGAACACATAAATTGAAATATTAATCATGAAAATTAATGTTCCTTGCATCATTTTATTCCCTCATTCGATAAAAATATAAATTTATGTTAAGATGGCTTTGCAATATGCGATTTTATATTTCTTACTCCTCCGACTACATCCTCGATAGTGTTACTTTTATTACGTAAATCACTTCGGTATCTATTTATATATTATTCATCGTCAGTGTTCCTTTCTCACTGCGGTTCTCATTATTATTAAGACAGGACTTCATTTATAGAGTCTAACTTGTCTACTTTCGCATTAATAAACACATCACATTAACTTGGATCTATATCAACGAAATTATTATTCGGGAAATGCTGAACTAAAATCAATTTCATCATAATATATCAATCATCAGTGAATTCACAACTTGTAACCTGAATTGAATAATTAATATTATATCCATATAGTTTCAAATATCTGCATTATCTAAATATAACCTAAGGTATACATAAAAATAATCTTATTACTAAAATCTTAAACTTATTCCTAAAAAAAATTAAATTCCATTATCGTACGAAGTCATTTTCATTTAACTAATCATATCTTCGATTGTTTGATCAATTATTGTGCGTTTACATTTCAACACAGTATCATTTCTATAGTAATATCATTATTTCTTACTTCTCAATATCATATAATTATTACCTTGGATAAATTATCTTCATCATTCTACCAATCAATTATTCAAATTATTATATTTTTATCAAATTCTTCATTAATTCGATTAATTATTTTATTCCTTCACATGACTTCAATACAATTCTAGAAAAATTCACAAATAAAATCAATGTCTATCAAATAGATATCATCAAAAAAATATTAAGAAAAATCCCTATGAATGAAATGACAAGAAAAAAATATATATATGAAATACCTAATCATTTAAAAAAATCAAAATAATACATAGACTTAATAAAAAAAATTATTCATTGATCTTGATTTACATCCTCTGATGACATAGGAAAGTGTTGTTCTCTGGAAAACTGTTCATTCTTGCTTTCCATCATTCTGCCTCATGCAAGTTTGCATGTCACAGAAAAAGAAATAATATATTAGTAAATTTACTGAATATTTTTCTTAATTATTACTCTCTCTCTCTTTTCTTTACGTTACTTTATATTTAATTCAGGTTTAGTGGGATTGTTATATTTTAATTATTCATTAATATTTACTTTACTCAAACGTTGAATATAGTTGTAAAAAGATTGACTTCAAAAACAAAAATATGCAATAATAAAATTATATTCTCAAATTGAACAAAAAGAGAGGGTATAAAAAATCATAATAAAAAATCTACTATGTATAATTCAAATACTTACAAAACATGCAACTTAAAATCTGTCAAAAAATATAATAATAAAAAGAAATATAGAAAGAGAAAAAAAATTAGTAAACATATTGAAAATTTTAAAGAAAGAAAAAAAAATATTTTCACAATACTTAGTGAACATAGTTTCAGTTTTAATTAGATTCAAATTATTTTCTGTTATGACTAAAAACAATGGAAACGTTTTCAATTTATATCATTATATTTTATTCGTTTAATTAATTTCAATTTTCAAATAACTATTAGTAATTCATTTTTTAGTATAAATCATGACTGAAACAATCGTTAAAATGATATTTGGAGTCACTCTAGTTAAAACTATGTTAAACGTTTTTTAGATAAAACAATATTTCTTGTTCAAAAATAATTATATAAATTTTTTATATGTATATTAAATACAATCCCACTCACCGTTACATCCTTTAACTTCATTTTTCTGAAAATCATGTTGATTATTTTGATTGCAAGTCTGGCAATTCTCAGCGTGTGCAATTTCAATGTTGCAAATAGGTTGAAGAGAGCATGGCAAACTGAAAAAAAATATTCTGATAAGTTTACCTCAATACATATTTATCACTTCCTATAGAACAATACATTATAGAAAAAAATTAATACAATTTTAATAATTTCTTCTACTAATTATTCTTAATTAACTTATTCTTTTGATATTATTGTAAGTTTGATGACATTATTTAATATAATTAGTGACACATTTTTTTTCACAAAATTTTCCTCAATAATAAACATTGATTTTATTCTAACTTAAACGATTAAATACAATACTCCCCAGTTTTCGAAGTATCTTCTTTATATTCTTGAAATTGCGAACTAGTTGGTCCTGTGGTTTTGGAATCACCACCAATATATTGTGTTGAAACAGGCTGAATTCTGATTTTCAGTAAAAATTGTTTCTAATTTTTCTTCGCTGTTTTTAATCACGTTAAATATATATTCAGTACTTGTAGTTCTTCTTAGATGTCAACTTTTCAGATGCAGTTCTAATTGTATTAAACGTACGCCACACTTGTAGAACATAGATACGGGAACTGATGTCTTCATTTAAAATTTGATGATTGTGTAACGTTGTTACTTCTGTGTGAAATCTCGTGCACATTTTCTCTGTAGTGGTGCTATTTTTCGACTGGGCTCACATTTTGATTATCTCAAATGTCTGGTATCTTCTTCTTTCTTCATGTTGTGTTTTGAATCAGAACTTTCCTGAGGTTCGAAAAGTTGAGACATGCTGAACAAATTTTTTGACTGGGTTTTGTTCATCATCTTCGTAGTCGCTGGGCATCATCTTCGTAGTCGTTTAAATATTTGAAGTTTTTGGGTTCATCTGATCATCTGAGGGGTGCAGGATTCTTCTTCAATTTGTCTTTACCTGGGGCCGGATCCACTGCTTGTTGGGCGCCAATGTTGCGTATGCGATTGTGCTTGGGTTTCAATGAAGGTTGTATTCCAGCTCTGATAAGGGATGTATATTTATCAACTTGAATACAGCATTTCATTACAGTTAGAGATGACACAAATGTGGAATATGGTAGAGATGAGTTCGGACCAGACCAACCCGGACGGGCCGGTCTGAAGTCCTTACTCACTACTCACAACTAACTCCACCAACTAACTACTAACACCAGTTACATAATTCCTTGCCTTTATATACCTCTAAGCATCTTAACCGGAAACCACTAATGAGCTAAGACCCCGTCCATAACTTGGTCGCTCAAAACCACAAGAGTCTCAAACTAATTATTAGATCACATAGAAAATATATCCTTTATTCTTACAAGTATTTCTAAGCTGTCCTTACACCTCATTAAATCTTTTATTACTTCGTGGGAAAGATACATTGACTCTATAGACAGCTAGACACATTTTATTACTTTAAGACTTATTTCAGATCTATGAGTTTCTAATATATTTTTAGCTAATTCAGAATGCTACATTAACAACGAAAAGCAATAGGAAATATTGAGTAGAAATGCTGAAATTGTTTGAATAGAGGATGCTAGATGGTACAGAATTCCGAAATAAAAATTAATTTCCAATGGAAAATAAAAATAATATACTAATTATTTTGTTTCTATACAAATACTCTAAAAGGCATGATTATGTTCAAGTTTTTATCATTTAAATTTAGTAAGATATTTCTATTTCTATTATACAATCTAATTGAATGTTTATAATCTCATTGAACAAGAATATTTTCTCTCAAATGATTCTTTCTTAATTCTAAATCTGTTCATAGCACTAATATACGAGATTTTCAATATCCTCAGAAACTTAAAATAACCTAAAACATATCATGCTAAAATTATACACGATATTCCTTTGTAACTCATTAGTATGTACATTACAAATAACTTTCATAAGAATAGTTGATGAGTAGAGACTAAAAGTCTTGGCGATTAAAAATACAAATGATCATCTCTTTGAAAGAGTTCCATGCTTCAATTATGCACATCTTTCCAAACTTATTATTCAGATCTCCCACCTCCAAATAGTGACACTGGAAACATTTTCAGCACCGAGGAGAAGGACTTATCTTCATATAAAATTAATTGGCTACCTGCAACCAAACTTATGTATGGAATTAATTTTTGTCTTGATCTTACAATAACCTTATTCAGTTTATTAAATTTGTAAAAATAGGCTTCATTACATGTTTTTGTATTTTAGGCGTTATTAGATTTAAGAATGAGGTAGGGTATTTTCTCAGATGTCTAACTACATTATTGCACATGTTGATAGAAGGAAGTGATGCTAATAACATTATGCATGATTTCGTTAAGGATTCCGAATGTGTTTATGTACACAAAATTTGGACGATATCTGCTAGTTCTATTTTTATCTCATGTTTGCTGATACGTGATCTTTATAAAATTGATGTCAGTTTCTCTCGAAAAACGCTCCCAGCACGTCTCAAAGTATTCCCCTGAGTCAAAGGCAAACATCAGGTATTATAAAGGACGGCTGTCGTTCTCTCAAAGATATTTATTTCTAGTGCCTCTGTCTATAAAAAAAGCCATGCATGGTATGCAGATGAATCTCTTGCTATTGTTTGTTTTTTACAGCTTTACCAGATTTATTTCGTAGTTTCACACATACAAACTTACACCTCTAATATATGTAATACATAAAAAGGAGAGTTCCACAAAAGTACAGGAAATTGGGGGGAGTGAATGAAATTGAAATATCTTTGAAACTATCTTGATCAATAGAGTGTGGTCAGTGGTAGGTACATACCAATGCAATGAATATAGAAGTAACCTCACAACACATATTAAAGTTACTCAATTAATTAATCAGTAATATTGTTTAATTAGGAATAATTGTGCTGATAAATATATTAAGACCTTCCGTGCGAAACCAAATCCAAAAATAGGTATTTCAAACGCAAATGTCACAAATATTTTACACCACTTAAATAAATAGTTTAACTGATTTTTACAACCTGAATTTTTGTACCAAAAATACAATTTGTAATTAATTTTTGTGACTTTCAATCGATGAGTATCAATGACTTCAATTAGTTTTTTATTTAAAATTAATTTCTATCTTGCGTTCAATTAAATATGTTTTTCAATGTGTTTAAAACTATTTTTATACAATACACATGTTTCCGTCTGAATTACAGGTATAATGTACACGTGACATGCCGTCACATGTTCCTGAGGTATATTTCCCCTCAATCTGCATTTATCCAATTTAAATTCTGTCTGCCACTTCCACATATGTGACATACATACATGTAGAGTCCCTTAAACAAACAACAAGTTTCACGACAAAGAGTGACACCTTTAAATTTGTTATCAAAATATTACAGTCATTGTGAGTGAAGTGAGGTAATCACTCTAGCATAATATATTATAACAATGGAAAGAATATACTTTGCAATTTATGAACCCTCATTTATGTATTACTTTGTCGCAACAGGCTTATACGCAACATATTCTATATATATATATTTATATGTATAATAATTTATTCGTAAATAAAATGAATCTTCTTCAAATAAATATTTTGTTTATTTCATTCAAAATATTTCACGCTATACTTAGTGTATAATAGTATTTATACACTATGCGAAAAATACTTGTAGATTTATGTCTATGTGATTTCCACATTGCATTTCTCATTTTTGTTTAAAGGAAATAAGAATTTTTTCTTACTTTTACAAGATCATAACACAAGAGTATTTGACGTAAAACCATTATATGTAGCTTGTTTTTCTCTACATATATTTTTAACAAGTTTGACTGATAAATGAAAAAACTTTTTGTTGTTTCTATGATTATATGGTTGCAATATTTGGAAAATGAACTATAATTATTGTCTTTGCCCTTTTACGCATATTATGTTATGAAGTCTCTTACTGTTTACGCAAACTCAGAGCTCTGACACCGAACAATATTTCACACTGCCTTGTCCCTTACAGAAACGGACATTCTCATTATGTTTAGTTGTCTCTCTGCAAACAAGATCAACCTACTCACTTGGTTATAGAACATGGTGCTGAATTTACTTGACAAATCGTCTGGAGATAATCAATTAAGTTTGTAAATAAGCAAGCGTCTGTTGAGCTACATATATTCATTTTTTAACGAGCAAATCTATGTATCTTACCTGTAAAAATATCAACATTTCATAAACAGATGAAAAAGATTTCATTTTAAAAACAAATCACACCTGACAGAGTTCATATATCAGAAGTTTGTAACTCAGGAAGTTTATAATATTCCACTGTATATCTATAAAAATATATATTAGAATTATTAATAATTACTGTTATTATAACACTAATAGTACTAAAACTAAACTGTTACTAAAAAAATAACCAATCAACTTTTGACCATTTCAATAATTTTATACCAATTTACAGGCATATTATTTTCATTCGATTATAGTAATGTCTTACTTCATGTTTAAGTACAGCAGGTACTTTATAATGAAAACGTTCACTATTTTAAATTGAATTTCTCCCTTAAAATAAAAAAATTGTGTGTAACATTTTATAATTTGTCATCGATTTCACGAGTAAATTGATTATTAGAAAAAGTCTCTCTTTCTTTTCTCCAGCTACTAAGATAGAAAATATAAATGATAATCCTTATTAATTTCAATTTATTACATCATTCTGTAAGATGCCTTAAGTCTACCAGACTTTCATAGATCATATAGGTACATGTTGAATTATATATGATGATAAAATAGGCTAATATTATGTAAATAGTGCTGGGAATTAATTAAATTCGAAAATATATATTCATAAATTTAAAATTTAAAAATTGACAGTTGGGAGTCAGTAAGTAAATTGAAGTATTTCTACTACGTTGATTGAAATTATATATACAATACCAATTAACTAAATATTTCAAATTGTGATTTGAATCTTCATCAAAATACATGTTCGGATACAAAGTTTTGGATATTCAGAGACTTATTGATTGGGGATCGAATGGAAAACGAAGATCATTATCGCGGTTAGAGTTATGGTGTGAATTGATGAAAAAACTTTCAACAATAACTGCTATAATCTTAATAAATTATTAAGAAGCTCATATGAATCCACGATTGAACCAATCTGACATAATCAATTTTCAGTAGATTGAATAATCTATTGAAAAGAACAATTGAAATTAAAGTAATTATTATTACATCAAATGGATTTTTATAAATTAATATGGGAATGGAGAAGCTTAATATTGAATTTAATTAAGATGAATGTAAAAGTTATTGAAATATTTAAATGATCTAAAATAAACATTATATTGATCATTACCCAATTTGGTTTGCTAGATTGTATATATACCAAGCGTTTCAGCTATCAGGAAACATATCACAATTTGAAGCTTACTTAACTGAAAACAATTGATAGAAATTTTGAAGCAGAATCTCGAAGAAAAAAAATTAAATTATTTTTTATTAAATTTAATGAATATATGGAAATGAAATGAAAAAATAAAATTCCCAGTAAAATTTTATTTTTGTATGAAAGCAAAATAAACTTTTCCATAAATTGAGAAACCCAATACTGACTGCATTGCAAAATCCAGCGACTGCTAAATACCGAACTAATAATTACTATATCAAAATGCATTGTGAAACACTCTTTTTTTTTTTAAGTTTTCATCTCGTATCTTTATTAGATAATATATTATTTCATTTTATTCAGAATCTATGAGATAAAGTTACTCAAGGTTATGCTTTCGTGGTGACATTATACCCTTCACATGTATGACAAAGTATACTTTCTGAATTATAGTAGTGTATTTACTTCTTACAATCTTAATCAATGCTGTAAATAAGAGTAACACTCATAACACTTAGTGAGAAAAGAAACCTTTTCTTCTGTCCTCTAAGTTATTCACTCTACAAAATTGGTGGCATAAGTTCCAATAAAGAGAACATAAATTTTCCCATCCTGTACCTGACTCCCTGGAAAGGATATCTTCATGCAGGACTGCATAGGAAATGTCTTGAGAGAAATGGAAGAGACGCATTATGTCAAAGGTATAATGGAGGTACATATGCTACATCATTGCAGTGAATGTTTTACATGGGGGGAATTGGTATAAGCACACAACATTCGAATTGATAAAAAGCTTGATATACGCAATATCCTCTTATTTATGCATAATTATATTGAATATAAGTAAAAAATGGAAACAAAGTAACTAATAGTATATAATTAAAGATGTAAAAAAATTACTTCAATATTCACAAGATTAATTAATTAATTTTATAAGACAGTATCATATCATCATTTGAAATTTAAAGACAATCTTGCATAACGAAACTAATAAATGTTTAAGTGCCAATATATTCAAATTACTCGAAGATTAATATTTATGCCACAAAAATACACTCAATTGTATTGGGAAACTGGTTACCCTTATCATATTTTGCTAAGAAAATTAAACTTTTCTGACTGGTGAATGTAAAGTTATCAAATTATATCAGATGAATTAGGAAAGAAAAATATATAACCAGCTCTGAGTGAAAATTCGAAAGCTTCTCGGATCAAAAAAGGCACATATGAGCTTTATTTCTTTCAGAAAGAACACATACTAGAAGGTGTTACACACCTTTAAATTTTACCAAATCCACGGAATCTGGAATAGCGACAGAATCAGTCATGCATATTGCATCCACATATCCAAATCCCTAAACCCATATACAATGTTCTATATTTTCGATATGCCCGTTATTATACTGTTCTAAACTTGACTTCTCTAATGAAGATGATAAACTGAAGCTGCTGCAATCAAATACAATCTGTTACTTTGGTGCTGAAAAACTTGAGAGAGGGATTAAGATTTTCATGCGGAAAAAAATTGAAGGCAGTTCAATTGGAGGCAACGGAAAACTGCATTAATAGTAATATAATATTAAATATTACAGTCGTGGCTGGGCGCCACGCATCCGCAGTTAGGCAGCTTGCTAGGCAAATAGTAGCAGGTGCCCAGAGTAGTTCTGCGCAGTTAAGCCGGAGTAGAAGAAGCCCCCGAAGGGATCAGTTTGGCTGCCACGCTGCGCTCTCGCTGGTCCCTGACTATATATCGTGGTGACCGACTCGATCGACTTAACCGCTGTCTCGAACCCGCTTCTATTTTCACTTAGGTAGCTATCCCTTGAATATGTTACAATTGAAATTAATCTAATGGAATACAAAAAATACAAAAATGAATTATCCTTCATTGAATTCTATCGATAACGAAAAAAATGCTAAAATCTCTTACAATTCATCTATCACGGAATCTATCAACTAGTATCACACAAACAAATTTAAAAATGAGATCTAGAACTAAGGGCTTAATAAGTAGACGTGGGTATGATTATAGAATACCGGACCGGTCAAAAAAATTCATCTAATCTGACGCTCTGCTGGTAGTATCATTCACTATTTAAATCAATAATGAAGATTGCTATTTAATTAATTTACTCGTTAATTCTGTTTGTTGTTGTCTGAAAAACTCATTGTGATATTACAATAATTCCATTACTGCTATTTACTGTTCAGCTGATAAGTATCTTATGAAAGTAATTTGACACATTTATTTCAATGAAAGAACTTTGCGTGTAGAAAAAGACATAAATAAACTAATATTGTATTATTATATGATACTCGTTTCAATTTAACACACTTTTTTAGTAAGTATTTTTGAGTCACTCTGTACAAACTTACGTGAGAAGTAGAGGGTCTGTAGAAGGTCATACATCAACAAGCAAACATCTGTACTCCTTTTTAACCATGTTCCCCTTTGTAGAGTTTGAGTAAAATGACTATTAGCTATCATGAAAACAATCAAACAGATTGACCTGGAGAGTTCATTTCTTTGATGCCATTTTCTTGCTCTTTCTCTCTCATCAGAAGCAAGCCAGATTATTTGTAATAGTCTTCAGGAAAAAAATTGATTGTTCTGGCAATTCCAGAGAACAATATCCCAAATTACTCTCTGTATTATTGCCGTGGTATCAAATATTATATACCTGCCTGCATGGTCGGAACCACCGATTGAGTTAATGTATTTGGAGAATTATTATGATGTCTCAAGTAATTTTTTTCAAGACTATATTTTCCATTAAAAACATGAAGAATATTTTTCTACAGTAATAAAAGAATAATTAAGTGACTAATTTTTTCATTATAGCCTTGTCATATAGTGAAACGAAGTAGGTAACAATAATCATATAGAGTTCTTTTGTTAAATATTATATTAATTACAGACCCATGTGCTTCAAATTTTTTTTTTTTTTTGATCCGTTACGCATCGTGAATTATTACAGTTTGGAACAGTCACACTGAGCTTTTTACGATTTTCCAAACAGTTGAGCGAAACATTTCCAACTTCTTTGCAAAATTTGATGAATAATTAATAAATATTTTATCTAGAAAAAATATACAAAGTATGAATATGTAATCTAGATGATTGTAATAGGAAGATTATGACACTAGCTTGAAGCTTGTAACATCAATATTTAAAAAAATGGGTTTCATGTCAGCTGAAAAATATTGTTTCAAACGAATCAAATAATAATATGTTGTAATTTGAATTTTCTGCTAAGATACAATCGAAGGAAGAATCAAAACAGAATACTGTTTAGTGCCATCAATTAAATGGTTTGTGGAGTTTATTTCACATTCGAATATTTTCACTTCTAGAAGAACATCCTTCGTATGTTCGATCAAATTAGATAGAATTGAAGATTCGCAGCCTTCAAACCGACTGCATAACTTTTGAAGAAGTTGAAGTGCCAAATACCACAAAGACTCTCGATTGAAGTTCGTAAGACACTGAACAGCCTTTCAGTAAAGAAAGGCAAGGAAAAAATATATTGTTGGAATGACAATGTTACGTGGTTTCCCATTAGCGAATAGAAGTGGTTCTTGAGTTTATGAAAGACTGAATATATCTGATTGAATTGAATATAAACACTGAATTTGATGATAATGGAAATATACTATCAAATATTTTCATAACAATTTACATTAATAATATTACATTCATTCTAAAATCTATAACGACATTATGTCTATAGATTTACAGTGAATGATTGTTATCAATTAGTCGCAAATAATATCCTGAATATTTACTAAATTTTTGTTCCAGATGAAAAAATCTTTCTTTATTGATGCAGTGACAAATTGAGGTCACTTGGTTAGCCAGCCAAATTAGAAATAAATGTTCAACCTAGTTGCAAATTACTATAATGACATCCAAATCACCCTTACATCAGCCCAGAAGTCCACCTGGCTGTAACACCGCAAAACAGTGAAATTCAAAGCTAGTAAACGATTCAATACACGAAAATACTTTCCAATCTATGAAACAAATCACATATATACAAGTCGAAACTTTATCCCTGTGAAAAAAATTATAACTACTTCGCATGTTTCTTCTAAACTAAACCAACGCTTGTAAACCAGCTAATCACAAACCGCTTTACGTTAGGCAAACAACAAATTACCAAAATTACATATCATAATCAATGTTCCAATGCATGTGTTTCGTGGAACATCTGAAAATGACCATATGCAGACAACCTCCGTGAGAAACTAAATATCACTGTAGATTATTTGGAAACTTTTAATAATAACTCAAATTTACTATTTCAAAAGTTTATCTTTCAATCTATAAATTAAGATAACCATTACAAAAGAAAAATATATTAACTTTGTAATTGATTGCCAGAGATTAGCTATTCATGAAAAAATAACAAACATTTTATACTCATATTTAAATAGCTATTGAGTGTCTAGCTATTTTGATGAATAAATATTAATTCAGAATTATATTTTTACTATATCTAAATTTAATAGCTGGTATATTTGAGCACACATTTTTCAATTTATTTAATGTATAGAGTAAAGGAAAATTTATTTCGGCGAGAATCTTCACATTGAACCTCTTTTTTTCGAATTTCCTTTGTAGTCATTCCGCCATTCATTCGCTTGATATAGAAAAAAAAGAACCAAGAGTACAGAATAAATAAATATTTTGTACATTTGTTTTTTTTTTCTAAATGAATTTAATGGTGACAATAGAATATTCAGCTAATCGGTTTGCTAGTGCAAAGTAAATGATCACTCGTGTTCGAGAGCAAACTTAATTTGAAGACACTTTCCTAATCGTGAAAAAGAATATTATTGAATAAATAACTATAATTTCTCTGTCGCGACTTAAAACAGAGAATAAGTGGAAAAATAACAAGTTACCTAGAATCGGATACTATTTTATAAAGTCCATGCAGTGCTTGATACGCTATATTTTAATATTGCAAAGACTATGTCAGACCTCTCAGTCTTCCAACTCTTCATCCGACTCATCAATTTGTAGATCAAATAAAGATAAAAGCTCTCTACTCTGTGTTTATTAGAGTATTCTGATAATGGATATGCTCATATATCCTATGTCAAGTTTGATGAGATACTCTGCTTAATTTATGTGAGAGATTGTGAATCATAAAATCTTTATATAATCTCTTAGAATTTTTGTTTTTAATTTTTAACGTCATATTATGGTTGTCTCTACCCAATATAATGACATTTCCGTGAAGAAGATAAGAATCCCCTTTTAATGTAATCTAATAATTATTTTTGAGTGTTACCTGTTTTTTATGTCTTAACTTTTCGTACAGCATGTATAAGAATTATGAGATAATCTCCGTATAACAATCTATATAAATCATGTTGATGGATCAAACAATTTATAATAAATAAGACGGCTAAATTACCTTCTTGCGAGTCATTTCAACATTTATTAATCAATTTCATGACAGAAGTTATTTCATATTATACCAGATTTAGTTGGAAACATTATTTCAAGATTATATCGTGATATTTACTATTAATAGAAAGTTATTAGCAATCGACCAGCCCTTATCCAAAAATGTATAATTTAATATAGAAATAATATGTCAGACAGTTCCTCTTAAAATGTTGTAGAAAATCCGATATTAATTGTTTTGAAATTCATTTACACAAGAAAATATCTAACTCCATTCATTTAATTTTTTATTTTTTCTCAGAAAACTTTACATAAATTATGATATTATTTATTCATTGATTTTATGAATCCACATTTTCACGTATATATTATATATACATAAATACATTCAAAAATGAAAAAAAAATACTGAGAAATACGTTCTTTTTTATAATAACCGGCAATTATTGATAATAATAAAAAGATTTTTGATTAAGTTGGTAAATGATGCCTTATCATTAAATCAAATTGGAAAAATATACCTCAAATTTTCATGGTATGAAATGTCTAATTTTCTTATATACATTATAAGTTGAATACCATTTATTCACATATTTGGAGTTCTGCCCAAATATTCTATGTGAACATAAAACTCTTTATTCTTAAGTTTTTCATTTTTGCTAAATTATAAGAGAAATTTAACTAACTCTATTGGATATGTTTCAATTAAAAGAGGAATAATTGAATGTGTAATAAGCGGTGAGTAAAGGGAATAACAAGTAGACTTAATTCATTCATTATGACTAACTAATATTCATAAACTGTTAAACAGTTGAAGTGGTATACATTGTTTACTTTTTATTAAAGTGAGATTTGGATTGATATTATTGTTAGATTAAGAGTTAATATAATTTTCTTAATAGTTTAATCACTTTTAGTTTATATATGTTTAAAGGTAAATTTACCAACCAATGTGAAAGAAACAAACACAAATAGTTTAGTAATTAAATATTAAAACAAGAAAATGTGCCTAAATAAATGAAATTCCTTATTGCTGTATAATGGTGACATATTTGCCTACCAATTAGGTGAACTTGTCGTCATTTCCTATACCACCTGGAAGGTACTGCGTAGTAGGTAGGTAGGTAGATTGGTAGGAAGGTATAGGTTACACAATAAAAGTAGGCTCGACTGAAAGCTGCAATAATAAGATATACTCATAAAACTGAAAGAATTTGATGTTATTTGGTAACTAATCTTTCAAATTTCTCGCGTAAAAATATGTTGTACAGGTTACCTAATTTACGGATTTCTCTCTTAATTGACGTTATTTCTAATGAAATTGCTCATAACTTTTTATTTGAATACACATTACGATGAACTATTTATTAATGAATGCATTTAGATATTAGGTATCGAAATATCGACTTAGATTTTTCCAAGCGTTAGTAAACAGTCAGCTGTAAGGGACGTTTTACCACCTACTTTTTCTACCGTACGAATAACATAGGAATATTTCGCCGATAATCTAAGAAGGAACCCAAATCATTTCACTTTGGTGGTCTATTACCTCAAAAATAAGCTAAATACTATAAAATATACATTTTATGGAGATACACATTGTCTTAAAAAGTATTAATATTATGATATAATCTTCTACCACATATTATATTGACTTGTTCATAATAAATGCTTAACTCATTCAATGTCCCACAGTCAAGCGCAATGTGCCTGAGAGATCAAATTAGTGATAAACTCCTACTCTGATGTCAAATTATTAATTAAACACTATACAGTGTAACACCGCCTATTGTTAGGAAGCTATTGAAAATTTAGAGTAATTCTGTGAAGAAATATTCACATGATAAATAAAATAAACAATCCTGTGCTTGTCAGATCCGACTGAAGGTTAATAGTTCAAAGATCTTTAACCAATTTGATGTGAGGGAATATAAATGAATTAGATATAATCTCCGGTAACATAATTAGTGTACAATGCATATCATTCGATTAAATATATATCAATAGAATATCTTTATGATGTATAGAACCTTTTTGAATGAATGCAATTAAGGTTGATTTTTGAGAAATCAAAATTTCCGGTATCTGAATCGCTATGAAAAACTTTACTAAACTATCATCTAAATCAATTATGAATAGAAAGTACACAGAAAAAAGAGAAGATGCCTCTTGAAATAACTAGCTGATTATACATGACTATATGATTGAATAGAGGAATTTTGAATCAGGAAGTTTTATTAATGCGTATAATTAGGTATAACCATATTTCTAATGCTACCAAGGCTACCTTCAATTTACCAAACGAAACCTATAAATTCATCATCGATTTTCTTTCAAGCAGAGCAAATTATTGGATACCATTGTAGGTCCTAAATTGCCTGCTATCTTTTTCTCCATCGACAGAATTCCCAATTAATCGAAGATAAAAAGGAACGGAACTGAAGCATACAAATGTCATCTCCAGAAATAAACAGAAGTTAATGTTATGAATAAAATTGGAATTTTGATATTACCGAAAGCAATTGATAATGATGATTCCTATTGTAATTTATATCTATTTTAAAACTATTAAAAATATATTTTAACTATCTTAACTCAAAGGGTATTCATTTGAAGAAGAAGCTTTAATTGTAATTTAAAACATTATCTTTTTATATTTTGGTAATTATTAATTATATTATACTGAATTTGCTTTCAATTTCAAGTATTACCAAATTAGATTGTTCAATTTTCTCTTATTTAGTAAATACGTTAAGGTATGAACATTGAATAGCCAAGTAAATTGCTGGAATGATACATATAGTAATCACTTTTGGTTAATCACATTAGGAATAATAATAATAATTATGCTTATGCTCTGACCAACATAATGTGTATATAACCTAGAGCTCTGGTGTGAGTAACAGAACGGAAGTACTTGCAGACTGACTCTGTAGATAATAAAAATGTTTTACAAAAGTGTAAATATATTACTACTAGGCATTGAAACCTAGTAATAAGATTAGGTTAGATATTGAGGCACGATGAAGGAAATGCTACTAATGCAAAGCCAGGCAATAATGTTAGCCAGACTGACATTATTTATAATTTTCGTTGTCGGATGGTATGTTAAAACGGTGACCGGAGAGAAGCCCACAGAAAAAAACCGACAGGGGAAAAAAATGCCCACAGGGAAAAATGGCCACAAAGAGAAAAGCCCACAGTTATAAAAGGCTACAATAAATAAGCCCACAACTACATAACTTTTAAAATACAGTAAAATATAAAGGTGTTTAATATAAGGGCATAATTTTACAAAGGCACGAATATTCAATTAGTTTTCTAAGTCTTGCACCTTTTGTCTCATAATGAAAGTCTTCATCGCTAAGGCTAATTGCATACTTGTTGAAATTAAATTTTATATGTAGCATATAAATTTGAAAATCATCCGTGATGTTCAATTTACCATTTCAATTAAATTTTTCCCTTACTGTCTCTATCCTGAAGTTTTTAGAGGTGAATGGAAGAAAAGGAGGGTAGCGTCCTTTGGGTTCAGAACTGTTGTCTATCTATATTTACCATATTTATAAATTATAACTTTTGATAATTTATTTAATACTGGTAAATTTGATTTCTCATTTGATTAGATTCTAGGATAGATAAAATTTCATCAGCAACAGATACTGATTATTAATTTCTCCAGGTCACTTTTTTAGAATCCAGAGCAATATCATCTAGCGTACTTCTTGTCAAAATTCCATCAGGAAGATCAATTAATTAGGTCTTCAACTCACAGAGATACACGCAGAAAAATTAACCTATAGGATATACTATGAATGATCGAATCAGTTGAGTAAGATTACTTAGTTTAGCAGCTTACTTAGCTTGCTGAGTTTACAGTTTCGATTTAATATTGTAATAAAGATTTGTTTTACCACTTCAACGATATTCAACTTAAATTAGTGAAATGAAATCATTTCAATCAACAAGCCATATATGTATTGTCATATGATTTCTACCTACTGTATGTATAAACTATAAAGTATATGCTTTCCTTATAATTGTGTTATGCCATAATCTATAATAATCATTCATAGTACAGTTTAACTTATGAAAAAAAAAATCATTTGGATTTGAGTTCATTAGATGGTTGAGAATGGGAACTATTTCTTCATATCGAAATTTTAAAGATACGTAATCTTACATAACAAATACTACACATTCGTATTTTTTTAAAGATGAATAATAAGATACAGTTATTGTTCCTCTATATTATAATGATTAAATTATTCGAAATCGTCAAAATGATAATAAATTTTATTATTTTTCATATATGAGGTAAGCTGGATGATTTTGAGCTAAATAATAATTTGTGTCATTATAATATAAAATTATATTTTAAAAGATAATAATCGATAGCATATAGTTATTATCAATATTTTCGAATGCTTTTAACTTCGACAATATATAATGACGGGTTTAATTGATCACGCTATTTGTCCATTAATACATACATTCTCATTAGAACCATTTTCAGACTAATATCGGAATTTTTTTGAAATTTTTGAAAAAATTCATCAATTAACGTGTTTTCAATTTTCTGTCCATTGTTTTGATCTCCTTACCAATTAACTATTATAGCTTCAGCGAGTGAACCACTTTTATGGCAGCGCCTCATGAAAGTGAAATGAGAACAAGAGGGTGCGAAGATTAAATTAATTTGGAAAATGCTAAGGATACATAGTAGTACATAGCGTGGTATAAGACTTGTTGAGAGAGTAGGTAACTATTAAAGAAGTTGCTAATGAAATAATCAACTGTATAAAATATTGTTAAAAAGTTGAAGGAGACTGGTCCATTTTATAATAATCCAGGACGAAGCTGAAACCGAAGTGTACGGATAAGACAACTGATAAAAAACACTCTTGTGAAGTAGTGCCGAACCCATTTCAATCTCTTCGTCATACGAATGCAGGAGTTGGTATAAAAAACTTACCAGTATTGAGTGATGAAAGAGAAACTTAGGATGAAAAAATGAAAAATGATGTGAAATGTGATGAGCTTGCCATCCATCATGGGAGAAAAAGAACTATTAGAAGCAGTCATATGCTGAATGAGAAAACTGAAGACACTTCCCTTATATTGCTCTAAACAGAAGAAATTTAACATTAAGTGAGTAATGATCCATCAGCATAATCGAGTTTGGAGAACCTCAAGATAAGCCGAGGGAAGGATTGCCACGAGACATCAAATGCACAATCTGTGTAGGTTATGGATTCTGTGGACGACACTGGAAGATCTCGCCTCGTATTCATACATTGTGTGGTCAAACTGAAATCAGAAAGGTACATCTCTCTCATTCTAGAATCGAACATACTAATTCGTATACATATATTTAAAAGTCGTTTACGTAATTCTGACACACCCTGTCTATATACACTTAATAGATATATTAGACTTAGTGAGGTATTCATTATTTAATTTACATCTCATTATAATGTTAATTAATAATAGGTAATATTCCGGGTACCAGTTAAAAGTGTCTATATGCATTTTCATTTCATCATCTTCAATCTATTATCGAAATATCTATTCTCAACAAAAAAAATTAAAGTTATATATCTTCAATTTCAATATATTTGTAGTTTTGCGACCGACTCAATTTGATTTACAAAATTAAAATTTAGATACAATATTTACCATATCACATAGCTATTATAATAAGAGTTACATGATCATTGATTACGGTTTAAAATGTATTTAACTGAGAACTCCATTGATTTCTAAAAATTACACTTCAATAGCTTCGTTACACTTCCAATGTTCGTTTCAAACTGAGTTGAAGAGTGTTTTGGTGTCACTAGATAGGAATTAACAGTGTGGACAAAAGACATCGGGAGAGAACTGAAGGTTTTTTATATATAATATAATCATCGAATAGTGCTTTCAGTCACCAATAATATATTTTCAAGTATACAATTTTCAAACTATGAAGATTTATCTGCATGAACGTATAGGAATGTATAGGTTTAAATTCTGATGCTGTGTAATATAAGGTATATTGAGACTACTTTACAAACTATCTCTAATAATTGGTGATGTATATATTTATCGAAATAGACTTCTAAATTTCCTTTTCATTGTAATTATTTCTTTATTACCTGATATGTACTCAACTCAAATTTATGATGTAAAAATGTGATATCAGTAGATCGCAGTCTCCTAATTTATCGACGAGGTACCTTAATTAGACGTGGAAGGGAGATAAAAATAGTTAATGAGGTGTACGTCATTCGCAGAACGGTATATCATTTCATTTTTTATACGATAATTAGAACATAAATCGTGGTTTTTATAATGGAAATTAATGACCAGTGTTTTCGTTCAGGATCCACAATGCCAAACGTAATAGTTATTATTCACCTGATTGTGTCAATTTTAGCTGATCGTTCTCGAAGATAATAAAATATAGTTATGGTTATTGATATAGAATTATAATGTGAAGAATTTCCTAAGATAATTCATTCATATTTTCATGTCAAATTCTCATTGCTCACGAAATATGAGAATTTAGTTTAAATTCTGAAAGTAAATCACAATAAAAATGTTTACTGATGCTCACAACACGATATTTGTTAGAAGTTATTATTAAAGGACGTGTTTTAGTTTTGGGGAAATGAATGTCATTTCCTCATCATTTGGAACATGAAAATGAAGTTAACAAACCTCTTATGAGCAGGCTAGACACTCTAACTAGTTTAGTCATTGTCAACGTAGCTGTAATGATTGTCACGAAAAACAAGAAAAAGTGGAATCAGAATAGCAAAGAGGGAAGATTTCAAATTTCAATTATGTCAAAATAGGGTTTGCAAAAATTTCTATTATATTTCTTAGGTTACTAATGAGCAATGCTCTAAGGTTTTTCAATTCAATCTTTTGAAGCTTTAACATATCCCGGAAGCAATCTCCAACAAGTAAGATCCGCACCTTGCATAATTAACCTGTTGATTGACTTACAGAGCTTGATAGAATACCTAATTTAATTTGTAAGCTCATGCAATTGAACAATGATTATCTGATTCAATTATCATTCGAAAAATGATATTTGGGCTTCAGAAAGGTCGTAAATATTATTGAACTAATACAATCCTTATATTTTTATGTTTCAATTTATTTGTCTATACTTATTTTGTAATTTCCTTGGTATTCATTCAAATGAAACTATTGGAATATATTGGGATAGTTATTATTATTAATTAATTACCTATAACTTAATGAGCCTAGGAAATATAGTGTTCAGAAAAGGATACTCATCTAAATGATGAATACTGATGTTATGATAACTTCTTAAAATAGAAGAGTTAGCAAAATATGATCAAGAAAAGTCTCCTTTTATAACTAAGATATATACCGCAGCTTCTAAGAATCTAGTCATTAATTTTCGTTCAACAAATCAAAGAAATTGTAAACTAGAAAATAATTTATAGGTAATTTATATTATATGAAAATGAGACAATTCTGTTTTACATGTTTGTAATGTTAAAAATAATTGTTCTTTCAATATTAAAATATGTAGAGAAATTGTAATAAACAGAGTATTTTCTAATAATTCATTCCTATTAAATAAATATAATGACTATATTCTTACTATAATACATGATAAAAAGATCTATTTATTGAACAAAGAGATAAATTCCCCCTAGTATAACCCATACATTTAAATTCTAACTAAATTTACCAACTAGCGAAAGTCTTTTAAATTCGATTCAATTTGTTCCAGACGAGCACTAGAATCCCATCGAGCGTGTCATTGAATAAGTGACACTCGTACGCTCCACTGAGAACAAGAGGTTACATCGATAAGTCCTCCTTTAGAGCGTCAAACTGAATGGATATAAGATTAAGGATAAGAATTCCGTAAATTTTCCTGCTTGTTATCAACTTTTATTCATATATTCAATTCTACATTGTAGTTTATTATGTAACTAAAATAAATATAATTTTAAAAAATACCCACACAATGAAGATGTATCATAAATAATAATTATTAGAATTTTATTTTCCCAAAACACGGAATAATAGAGATTATTATATAACACATGTACACGCCTTTTGTAGTTATGATTTTATTTGACTTTTCTGTGTGAATTTATCATGCTGATTTCACAAATTTTGTCCAAGTTTCTCAGTGATCAATCATGTCAGAATATTTTGCTCTAACATTGCTAAAACTGTTTGAATTACTATGATGAAAAAATAAGTTCAAAACATAACATAAGCAAATTCAGAAGTGTTACTATTCAAAATTATCTTTAATTGCACGCAGTCCACTAGTAACTAATTTGTACCAGTGCCGGCAATTACGTCTCTCAAATTTGACATTCAATGTTTAGTTAGAGTTGGCTTCAATTTTCCAAATTACTGTAGCAGACTTTGGAAACTTCAGTCTTAAAAATAAATGAAATTGTAGAATCAATTGGGTAATTATCGAAAGAGAGAAAGGAAATTGTCCTTAATTAAACAACTTTTGGGTGAAATTTGGCAAATTGATGGCGCCATCATGTAATGAAGATATATTTATCCTCAAATCTTGCACTTATCTAAGTAAAACCCTTTTTTAATTTTTTTTCTTTCTTTTTTCAAGATTTTCCCATGTATTGCAATTCACATAGATTGTATTTATATCTTTTAGGTATATATTAGGCATAAATTTTTGGTACCCATTACAATCAATGGATCAGCTATACCATTATTACTTTTTTCCATGTATTGTTATAACTGGAGTTATAAAATCAGTATAAATGATAATTGTAGTCCACTAACAAAGTAAACGAGCAGTCATTCTCAATAATTGTATAAAATTAGGTTCAAATTCTCGAATATGAATTTTACAATAAATTTGCTATACTAATTTGAAAAAAATATTTATGAGTGGTAGGTAGTGATATACTTCGCCCGCCTGAATTTTCGCCGTTGGAAATTTCGTTGTTAGGATCAATCACAAATTGCGAGGTGGACACATTTTAAATTCAATGTCAGTTAACGTTTCAATCAAATATAAATCATATGAGATTTATAGAAACTTTGATGTCCAAAGCATTTCCATTTCTTTCTCAATCCTTCAAGTTGCCGGCCTAAAGTCCAATTCGAAAAGGATTCAATGGATTTCTAGTTTTTCTCTGACTGACGATGACTGAAGATGAGTGATCGCTAAGCTAAAATATTCATTATCGATTCTCTCTAATGACAAAATGGTGATTACGTGATCGTTGGAACATAAAATTTAATTTGTTGGAACTTCAAATTCTGTTGGATAAATGAATCAAAGAAAATTTGAAGAAAGGATATTTAAACAAATTAATGTACAGTCTTCTTTTTGAATTGATATACTCTCGATCAGCACATATTCCATTAAAAGCTATTTCGTGGAAATTTTCTCCGAAGCTATATACCAGAAGCTATTTTAGCTGTTCAAGGTAAAAATTTGAAAGGAATTAGATACTGAAAATTGAATTAAAAACCTGAGAAATATATCATACGCAAATAATCTTTTAAATAATGAATATAGAATTATTTAATTACCTCTGCTAATTTCATTTCATTCATATGAAATATCAATAAATTTGATTTTATAGAATTGAAGAAAATACATTTGATAAAAACTTTTATTTGAAACATTCAGTCTGTCGTTGTATAAAAAATAACGCTGAAGTTTTATACCACATTTCCACATTCAACAATCAAATAATAATTCATCTTACCTACTCAAGACTTTCAAAACTTTTAGCAAAAGTTCGGTGATTTTTCTTCCAGTGTGACAAAATGAAGTCCCACAACTCCACTAAAATCTAAAGTTTTAGGCAATCTTAGAGTAGTTTAACTTTTCCGGAGTGGTAAAGTGTGTGAAGATGATTTTTTTAATAGAATGTAACATAAAAATTAGGGAATGAATACAAAAATTAGAATAGAAGAATTAGAAGAGAATTAGAAGAATTAGAGGAGAATTAGAAGAATTAGAAGAGAATCGGTAGATTGCGTGTTGCGTTAACTGCGATTGTATTGCATTAATATATTTTCATCCATATTTTATTTCTTACTCTATTTATTTAGGCTATCTATTGATTTGTTTTAATGTTCAGTGTCAACTCACCATATATACAAATTATAGACCAATAATATAGTAGATCATACAGTCCAGAAAACTTTCTTTCCAAAGATTTTGAATAAAAAATATGAAAATATTTTTCAATAACTTTACTCCTACAGAAGATCTTAACTTCACAAAACTTTTCTTTTGATTTAAATGTTCATTGTCTGAATAAAGATAATTGTTTTTTTAATAATTTAATGAACTTCTGCTTTTTTTGTCATGGGGCCATTTTTTAAAATCCCTTAAATTGCTAAGATGTAAAGTTTCAACTAAATTTGTTAAATTTTTCATCGTCAAGTGTAATTGAACAACAGCAACAGTATGTTCTTTAGGTAATTGAATAAACATGAATATTATTCATTCAAAAGAGCATTACTTGTTATTCCAGAAAAGTTATAATATAATATCTCCATTGTAACTATCATCTCTTCCATAAAATGTCGGTCCTCTTCAATCCCTGTGACAGTAGTCAAATTTCATGCAGAGATAAACAAAAAATAAGGACGTTTAAGAGTTAAAACGGCATAATTTTCATATTTGCATGAATGATAATGATATCAAATAATATTTATTTTTGATTTTGTTCAAAAATTTACATTTAATGTGACAGTTATCTATCAATTAGTAACAGAGCAACAAGGAAACTTTTCATTTGTACGAATCTGTAGTGAAACCCTATAATGTTTATAAGTTTATATAGCGAACGCTGTACTCACAGAGTCAGTTGGTATTATGAGCTTGTGTACTTAACACTATCCAATTACTTCCTTATCAAGTCTAAGGATAAGGTTTCAACTCTACCAGTTACTCTGTCAGTTCTATGTATGTCCATTGTCCATCTTTGTACCGTTCCATGTTATAATATATAATAGCTATCTCCCTGACCCACTTTTAATGAACCCTTTTTATAATTATTAATCAAAGGTTAGTCAGAACGTAATAATAACCCACAATAATTTTAGAGGATATATAAAGTTACAAAAAGTTCCTTATAGAAATAATGTAAGTCATTCACATTACCATTCACAGGCACAAGTGTCCCATTTGTCAATTAATGAGCTCCTCATCAGGCAATAATAGCTTCAGATAAATCATCTGATTATCTGATGAATTATGGATAGTAATAAATATATATTTGAATGGAACTATTTATATATGTATAATGTGTCGTTCTCTATATTGAAAGATTTTGCATCAACTAGAAGTGATAATGATATATTTATATTGTCTTTTAATAGATATGCCGGTTTATCAGCCTTTAAATTTATACCAATATACCAACCAAATGTTTCGTTTATTGATTTTTTTATTAGTTCATTAATTTAGAAATGAAATAACATCTCTAGATTCTGTATTTATATTCTATTTCATAATTGTCGCGATACCATTAAATAATAAACATTTAAATTAATTTGAACTCAGTGCATACTTTTTTTCAATTCAATTTGAATTGAATATAATTACAACAAGAAAGTTGTTTAATTTGGCTAATATAGAATTACCTTCTGAAAGAATTTTCTTGGATTTAGTTATTTAGGTATAAATTTTTTGGAAATTCATAGAATTTTGTAGTTCAAATAGCCATATTTATCGCTCGCATACAAAACAGAAGAAAGAGGAATTCAAATTAGTTTCCTTTCAAAAGAATTACTCTTCAGGGAACAGTTTTTCATTTCTCATAATAGTGTACCACTGTACCTGTCATAATCATTATATAGTATAAGTTTTTCATAATGTAAAGGTTTATTCATCTTTTGAATTCTCTTTGTCAGAATACCTTAAATTTATTAGATTTCCATTTATATCAATTACTTTACTAATCAGTAAATACATTTTATTCATCAGTTAATACGTCAATTAATAGAGAGTTAGTTTGTCTATTTATAGAAAGTTAGAAAATTCCCCACGGCACAATATTTAATGCAAAAATGTTAAAGTAGCAATTAAAATAGCCATAAAAACATCGAAGATATACTATTATACAATTATCAAAACTATTATAATTATTCCCAACTATTAATGATATTATTGCCCACAACACTAACCTGTTCCTGTCATTTCTATTGACGTTAGAGTCTCTTTGAATTCAAACTCCCGTTCGAATTCATCCATCAAAACAATTCGAACAGCATCGTTACTCAACAAATCTGTGATTGAGTGGAAACCAAACTGAAGATCAGAATCTCTATCTACAACAGACTACAATTCTGTTCCATCGCTTCAATGCATTTTATATAATAATGACAATTTTAATTGACTAAAACAAACTAATTTATCAACTTACTTTTTCCCTGATACAATAATTACGATTTATAATTATAACGTTGAAGAAAACATCAACAGTAAATATAACGTGAGGAAATAATCTATTATTGAAAGAGTTAAATATTATCATTTTGCTCCATAATTTATAATTTATTTCCCTCTCTCTGCAAAATAAACATCAAATTAAGAGCAATTATCTTGCGGAAATTCTGCAGTATTTTGATAGCAATGCTTCGTTGAATCTGTGATTATTTTGCTGTAAGCTAATAAAAAGGGAGCAACTGAAAAAAAAAAGTTTACTTTGTAATTTAAATAATACGAACTGTAAATAAAGAAACTATACTTATATATTCTTCCACAAGAGACAAATTTTCTAATTGTATTGTACTTTGGCTTTCAATAAAATATTAAGAAAACATATAGTCGCCATAACAATTTAATCAATATAATACAAATAAATTAAAAAAAAATCAAGTTAAACATCAATTTGAACTTCATTGTCTTGATTTTAAATATTTAGGATTAAATGATAAAAAAAATTCATTGAAAATTTGTTATTTCTTATTTATTTGAAGTATGTTTTAAACCTGATTATAAGTAAAGTTAGTTTCTATTATTATCTTTCTACGCATTATTGAATAGCATAATAATATTGCACTTATAAGCTGTTTATATAAAATATATCTCCCCTTCAATAATATGTTAATTATCATCACAGATCTGCAATATTCACCTTAATAAAAATATTGATATATCTTTCTTGAAACAAACAGTATATATAAAATAATACAGTTATAACACAGTAAAGGTAAAGTTGAATAATTATCTTGTCCTCAGGTCTATAATTTACAACACTCGTCATTGCCTTCCTTAGTGATTAATGGTATTATAAGATTAATATTTATAATATAATAATTACATCATAATAATATATAATATAATAGTTAATAGGCTGGGACGAGAAAATTTCTTCTATTTTTGAAGAGCTATAATGTGGTGAGAAGTACATAAGTATTTCAAAAGGTGGTTTGGATAAATACAAGTAAATTTTAGAAGATAATCTTATATAATTTTATTTATATTTTATTTTGTTCCTTGGAATAAGAAATGTTGGACCAAATGGAAAAGTAAATTAGATTTTGCGTATCTCATCTTCTGTAATGTTTTTATTTTCTTATATTTAAACAAAAGTATTTAATAGGTTTAAATATATCGATGAAAATTCAATATTTTTGTTGTTCCATCTAATATTGGATGTACATACATGTTAAATTAGCAAGTCATAGAGAGTAGAGTCTTCGATTCAATTTTTAAGCGTTTACTTTAAAAGGCATTGAAAAATGTTCAAAAATAATGATGTATTCATTATTGTTTTGATTTATATTAGTAATTCAAACATTGAATATTATATTCTCAACCAATCTATTTCATTAATTTACAAAAGAAATAATCAGAAAAATTCAATGAATCATAAAAACTAGATAATGAAAATCAAAATGAGTCTTTTTTAGTCTGCTATATAATTGTCTGAAATTTTTTAAACAAAAAATCCTATCCCTAACATAAATTATCCTCCATCAGTTCATCTTTCTCTCCGTCTGAGCCCTGCATGTTGATGTAGGATTAACTCTACTAATTTGGTGGCAAAGAATTTCAATGTAAGAATTTCTCTTATTTTTTGAAGACGTTAAAATGTCATCAGAATCTTCCCAGGAATTGGAAGATTAGCTCACCTTCGCCTTCGACAGTTTTGCTAAATTAGACTGCGACGGATTTGTTATTCGTAATCTTCGGATTAACATATAATGAAGAACATGTTTCATACTTCTGCCAAAAGAGATGTTTTTATTTTGTTCCATAGAGAAGTACCAAAAAGTATTTGGAGATATTTTAATGAAAAAAGATATTTATCTACATAAGTTGAGAAAAAATGAGTAGAGAAATCTCTAAAAAATGTTATACTTGTTATATGTACATATGGAAAATGTACGATCTAAAATAATCAAACTAATAATTTCAATTATTAAATACCTAAACGATTGTGTACAGTTGTAACTTACAAACATATTCATCTGATATAAATAGTTCTAGGCAATGTCGATCATGGAAAATTTGGTCTAAGTTTATAATGGTGTTATTAAATAACAATAATAGAAAAATTTCAAATTATGAGTCCTAAGATGTGTAGTTTATTTATTAAAATTGGATAACCTCATTAACCGTTGTAAAATGATACGTAACATTAGTTATTTTGACATTTTTTTTACATTTTTTTAACATGAGATTTGAGCGAAAAATTTGATCTCGGAATATTCAGTTTCGGAATATTCGGTCTCTGTTATAAATAAAACATATCAATTAGATGTATAGGGAGGCATGCCAACCCCCAAACCCCCTGCTAAGGTCATTAAACAATCATGAAGTGTGCATTACGATAAACTAGCAGATATAACAAACTATATAACGATCATTTATGTTGCAATTTCATTTATAATTCTGAGACCAATTTTTTACGTTTCTCAAATTATCATCTATTGAATATGTGTTTTGACAAACCACTTATTGAAAAATGTCTCAAAGTAGACGTAGTTATTGAAAATGTAATTCAAAATATTATATATTGAAGATATAATTCTGAATATTATATATTGCAGATATATCTCAACACTATATTACGGTATGGCTATATTTAATATTGATAGCATAAATGTTTCACCATCTAATAATATGAGTGAAGTCATCCATTATCTGATGCAGAAATTCTAAGAGAAATATTTCTGAGAATTGAGTAGGTCGAAAACAATTCTCTTATGGGCTCACGTTATTAGAGCTCTTGTAGATCTAATATGGTACGTCGGACGGGGTATCACTGCGCATACCCTTTTTATGGGGTATCTCTACGCACCTCTTATAATTTTAAAACCACTTGTTTTAGCCTAAATCTGATTGCACCATCACTTCAAACATCCTCTTTTATCCCATAAACATCATGACGCACCATTATCCTATTAGTATTTCTAGAGTTAGGTCGCGATGAATGTGGTGCTTTCTAAACGGTATGCACCGATGATTTTTTAAATCCTACAAACTCTCCAATAACTCTAGAACCGAGATTAATAGATTGATACCGTTTTAACATATTAACACAAACATTAACAGTTACATTATGTCAAATTTTCAACTTCTCAGTTTTAACAGCTTTCCCGCCACAACCGTGCGCAGTGATACCCCAGATAATTAGGAGGTAGAGGGGTATCACTGCGCATCATTAATAGACATATTTTTATGTAAATAAATATATATATCATGAGTTTTTAGCTTTTAATAAGGACATAAATATTCAATAAGGTCTTTTTTATTATAATATCGATTAACAATAAACTTACGATAGTAGTAACTATACTACTTGATATGGGGGTTATTAGGATAGGGAGATGAGGTATTTAGGGGGGGGGGAGATGAGAGGTTATTGAATTAAAATATTGATAAACAATAAACCTATGGTCGTTTATATTATATGATATAAATATTAAATAGTTAACTAGTTACGTAAAATTTAAGAGTTAAATTTGTTGCATATTCATTTAATATGTGTTTAAAAAGTAAGGGACAATTATATTGGGGAGAGGTCATTTAGTTAGGGAAATGCATATATTTAAATGGGGAAGAGGGGGATTTAGATGAAGAAGAATGGGATTTGGATGGAGGGAGGGAGAAATAGATGGGGGAGAGGGGATTTAGATAGGGTAGAAGTGAATTTAGATCGGAAGAGAGGGGTATTTCAATGAGAGGAGAGGGGATTGAGATGTACGGAGATGGGGATTAAGATAGGAAGAGAGGGGAATTTAGATGGGAGGAGAAGAGATTTTAGAAGGGGAAGGAAGGGGGTTTGGATGGGGAGAAGAGGGGTATTTATAAGATGGGGAGATGGTGATTTGGTGGAGAAGAGAAGTGTTGTATTAATGCAATGCGCAGTAATACCCCTTCATGTGCGCAGTGATACCCCCATACACTCACTAAAAGTTGCGCACGAAAAATGGCCAATAAATATTTTATTTATTTATATATTATTTCAAAATTGGTTGAAAACCATCCTCATTCATGATCATTTCATCGCGAGAAAAAGAGTTTCTCTAGTAAATTTAGTTTGTGAGTAAATCCAGAGTTTGCAGGATTGTGTGCAGAGATACCCCGTCCGACCCTATAAAGAAAAGGAATATAACAAAAATATGTGCTACGTGATAAGCAGAAGTGGAATACAGTATTATGTTATGAATTATTTTATTTGAATGAGTTACATACGAACAAAATAACAATAGATTGGACCTAAAAATATTTATTGAAAGATATCGCTTCAAAGTCAACTGTTTGAAGTTTGTGTAATTAGCTATGTAAAAATTGCTCATCATTGTTCAACAACTGCCTTTTGATTTTATAATGAAGCATAATATTATCATTCACCTTCAAGTAATAACAACAGGCTAATTGTTTATTATTTCTGTCAAATTAAATTATTTTAATATAGTTATAAATAAATAGTTTTATAGTTATAAACAAAATCAATCTCGATGATCAAAATTGTTGAATTTAATTTACTTCTGTTATATTGTATTAAAAATATAAGTATCTGCATAGGAATTAGGTTGTGAACTAATATGAAACTTTACACAATCTATAATCTATATACTACTATTCTACTTTAGTTTGTTTTATAATATACACTAAATGATCACCAGTTTTCTCACTATATAAGTTGCCCTTTACATTCAATGGCTTTTCAAACATCCAAACCTTGACTTATCAAGTTATGAACCTCATTTGAAATTATTCCTGTCATATAACGTACTTTACATAAATATATTATCTGATTATTTTAGGGTGTGATTACATTTAGCTTCTATTTCGACATGTATATCACCTCTAATAACATTTATTGTACAACGAACAAAAAAATATTTGTATCTGAAACTAAATAAGACATGAAATACGTGGCCATAATGATCTACCTCTATATTTTTTGACTGAAAATATATATATAGATTGTAGATACGCATGAAATTAAACAATCAAACATATTTTTCGATATGAATTTGACATTCTCAAACAAACAAAATACGATCTATTGGAATTTATCACTCTCTCCTCATTAAAATTAGTCAAAAATTAGGATCTGGGCATTAGATTTCCTATTCATGACCAATTAGCATCGTTAGGCGAACTCATTAACTGGGTAAACAATTTAGTGATTCTGCCAAAAATGCTCGTATCACAGGACAAAAAAAACCGTACATTGAGATTATCTTCATGAATAGATGCAGCAGTGGTTTTGGTTTTCAGTGTAGAAGAATAATTGAAGAGTTTGGTTCCAAAACGCTATAAATCCATTTTGATCAATTTGAGTTAAAATGTGTTTTCTTTACCAAGAAAGTACAAAGATGAAAACCACTATTTTCTGTTTCAATCATTCACATAGCATATTGAGGTTATAATAACATAAACAATTCAAATCCACAATACCGACGAAATACAATATTGATTTAGGTGGAAACTCATTTTTTTCAAAAGTGGCGTTTATCGCGTTTTGGAACCAAACTCTTCAATTCTAAATAACAATAGGTAGAAGGCAACATAGGAATAATTATTAAGTTGCCCTAAGAATTATACCTACCAATTGTGTTCTCAAATTTTAATTCTGGTACCAAGTGCAAAATTTTTAAGAATATTATTATTTCATATAATTCGATGATTATGAATAAGCAATGCAGTGTAAATAAAATAATTATATACACAATGTTTAGTGACTGGATTTTGCTGTGATAATTGATTGAATAATAAAAGTTTTTATTTGTAGAAAATGCCCCTTAATTAGAAACTATGATGTTTCTCTAGCCCATTATTTATTATCAAAAGTGTGCAATGAATGTATGAGTAAAGCCAAGTCCAACGAGTGATAGCGTTGCATAAATCTTTCACTCCATTACTTTTCATATGTACAAGTACATGTTGCATGACTTTTATTGAGTTCCTCGTGCTGGATACATCAAAAGAGAAACAGAGAGTAAGGTTACAAGTGTAAATGAAATATTTAATAGGAAAGAGACAAGAGTTAATTTCGATTAAAATCTTCGAACATTTAGTTACAAGAGTAGCTTTACTGTAAGTGAATGAGATTTCAACAATTATATTATGTATCACTAAATAATTGATAAAGATAATGGAGTAATAATTTGTGTTATAGCGATTGGTTAAATTTAATAAATAAAACTTTTCAATTGTACCAAAATGCATTGTACCAAAATGAACAAAATTTAATGTATTTTGTTCATTCAAATCCTGCTACAAAGGATTATACACAATACGTTCTGAATTCTTTAAAACTGCATGTGTCATATATTAGTATAGGTATACTAGCAAGACCCATGAAAATTTAACGGGATGAGTATCAGCAAAAAAGTGTTGATAAAACTGATAATAAAAAAAACAGAAACTATATAAAACGCAGCAAATGTTTTTAGTAACATGCTTCTGAAAATAATTCTTTGTATAATTATCTTGGTACATTACGCACTCGATTTACACCAACCGTATGAGGCACTATTTATAGAATGTCTGTTTAACCCGTTTTATGACGTACACACAGATTCTTTTATGATGGTATATAGATTATCACTTTTAAATATCCTTTTTGTGAAAGTATTTTGATTTTGACCACTTTATGAGTTGCTACTGATGGAGTGTCTGTTTAAAGTATTTCGTGATGGACAGACCGATTTACTTACATTATCACAGTACAACTTTTCTCTAAACCAAGTCATATTTTAGCTCAATAGTTTCCGCCCCCTTCATTTCCCACATTCACTGCCACAACCTTCACTTCCATCTCCCACTCTTCACATCCCCCAACTTTTCTTCCCCATCTTCAATTCCCCCACCTTTTAAATCAATAATTTGATATTAGCAAATTGGGGCACAAAATGAAAATAAGGGGAACAAAAAAAAAAGACAATAAGGCCCGCTTCACTCTTACATTTCCAACGCCGCCTTTAAAAAAATGTTCATGGCAATAAGTTTAGCTGCAATTGATTTTAACGAAGCCCTTCACACTTGGGTTATTTTTTTACCAGTACATGCAGCATAACATTATTCTTACCGGCTGTTCTGATAATTAAACATTTAATCTAACTTTAAGATAAAAAAGCCACTACAATATAATCTCATAAGCGTATAAGTTTAGGACCTTATTACTGAATACATGAGTGCACATCCAAGTCCGTATTAAAGTATGTTATATATTAATGAATGGAGTTAAATTCACATTTTGGTGATATTTCATGAACACTCAGGTCTCCAAACTCACAGTTTCTGATATCATGTGAATGGTTATTTTAGAATAAAAATATACAAGTAGGTGAATACAGGGTTCTGGGCCCTTTCGCCGATAATACTTTCGCTCAATACAATATTTCCGCACGAAACTTTCGCCGAAAATATAACAATTTTTTAGCAAAATCTAATAGCCGTGAATAAATACACGCGGCTACTTACAAAATATCATCATTTGTTTTGACAAGGTATTCGGTAGTGAGTGAAATATTTAGGAAGTTCATTCCGTTTCAATCTCACTCGTATACTGAAACGACGGGAACAAGAAAAATGTTTAGAGGTTCGAAAATAGCCAATTCTTTAGAAAGAAAGAAAGAAAATTTTGACAGCTCTTATTTGAAGTATTTTGTGTATGAAGTTGTTGTGCCGAATAAAAATACATCCTTTACCTTACGATCACAATTTTACAATATATCTTGGACATTTTCAAGAAAATATTCCATTATTTATGATTTTTCATCATTAATAAAATAATAACAGAAATAATATTATTATTTTGCTAGAAAAAGTTTATAGATTACGGATTGAGGAAAATGATCAGAATTCAATTACTTCTAGTAGAGATTGTATCAATTAATATTTCAGGTATATAACTCCGTTATATTGTTTTATTTTAAATTTCAGAAACTGATAATTACATGTTGTGTTCTATTTTTTGCTCAATAAAACTCTACATTTTTATCCAAAAACCTTTCGTCACCATATTTCTACGAGAAAAATATTCTCATTGCATTGATTTAATGTATGAAAAACATTCATGTTGCATTGATTGCAATGGAAAAGCATTTATAGTGCATACGGCATATTCACATAAAGAAGTGGCATATACTGAGACTTCAATATTTATTCAACTTCATTCACAACTAATGGTATAGATCATCATTTACAATGTATTGAAGAACGATATCATTGGACGATAAAGCATATTTTCTTAGAAGATGCATGGTTCAGTAAAAAATACTATTGGTAAATGTTTAAAAAATCAAAGACATATTTTTAAGTGATCAACTTATCAAATTATGACGTAACAGAGAGTAAACTATGTCTCAAATTCGAAAATCTACTTCAAACTGACCAAAATACTTATTGGACAAAATTAAGATTATCATAGGAAGCTTTTCTTTGAAAAAATATGAATAACTTGTAACTGTAAGCTGTATTGCCGTACATTTTGCTTAAGATTCTTGAATCATTCTTGTTATGCTAAAATTCAGTGATGTTGATTTAACAAATATATAAATATGGTATTTCAATCTGTTGTTCGATGATCTCCATTGACTAAAAGTGACTTAATTCACTCAATTTCACAATAACTGTTAAAGTTGCAACTTGTAGTTAGTTTTTAAATTTGTTTTTCCGTCTTTTTGAAACTTATTCGATAGCAAAACTGACAGACTGACATGCCCAAACAGTTGTTTTTTTGAAAAAAATGTGAGGTTACTTTCATTGCAGAGATTCAGTACAGATTTCGAACCTTGAGGTCTTCTTTGTTGTAGCATACACATATTTATATTGAAAAGATTCAAACTCAACGGGAAATCAATATTATTAGAGGTTACTTAAACTCTGCGTTGAGGTTTTTATCAAATTTCAAGATTTCGAATAGAAATATTTTTTATTCATCATCAGGAGAAGGGTAGAATACAACACAACAACACCTTGTCAACAACAACCTTCTCCTGATGATGAATAGAAATCTTTCTATTCGAAAGCTTGAAATCTGAAAAAACTTCAACGCAGAGTTTAAATAACCTCTAATAACATATTTATATATCTATGCAGAACACATGATATACAAAAATATTGAACAAACTAAAGATATAAACACTGTTATAAAATACTTTAAATGAAGAATGATGAAAGTAAATTTTTATACACTAACAAAAATATTTCCTTTTTTATACAGTTGAAAGCTTTAATAGTACTAATTTATGATTACTTTACTCTAGAATTAATATAATTATTCAGTAATTACCCAAAGAAGTCATTGTGAGCCTCAACTTCTCATACCATTTGATGGCCTGAGGTCATGCACACCTCCCTATTATCACCTGTAACTCCCCCAAAATTATTTACTTTGCCAGGTGAACATGTAATTAGGAGAGAGAATAGGTACACATGCAGTTGCACCTGAAGAAGTAATGGAGTAATCTGTTTATAAACAATTAGAGCAGAACAAGGTGTACCTATATTTTCAAGGAATTGAGTTTTTAAAAAGTGAATATAATATATTGTAAGTATGCCAGGTTGAATAGAATACTAAACTTAGAGAAAGTGTGTATGATCTATTATGTTAATAGATCTATTAATGTTAGTATGATCTATTAATGTTATTAATGTTATTGTTTTTGGAACATCACAAATTCCAGAATAAACATGAAAATAATTATTATTAATATGAGGTAATTACAGGGGTAGTGTTAATATATTGGAAGTTTTTTCTCCATTTAATTCTATTTTAGAAGCAATTTAGTCTTTAGATGACGGGTTAATATTTCTATCTTTTTTAGTTTAAGATTTAGGGGAAAATAATTAGATCGAAACTTATTCTTCAGCTGATACTTAAATGATATTGGAAATATTTAAGTATTCTAAAATGATTCTATCACAAATATAATGATATAAACATTGTATGCTACATTTTTTCCTAATTACTCTTAAATTCTATTGGGACCTATTATTGGTTCACAGTCTTTTATTGTATGGAAAGTTGATTAATTTAATAACTGCTCATCAATTAAACTTATTTTCTTGTGTTCATAATAGTCTTTTTAGTGTAATATATTACGTACAGTGGTACACGTCTTATATCTTACCAGTTTTATATTCATACTATCGCAGTTTCCAATCACTAAACTCGCGCAACTAGAAGATATTTTAGCTAAACTTTCATCTAAGATTCTCTTCATTTTACGAATTTTATAAGTTCATCTATTTCCATTTTAAGATCGGCTTCCATGAATGCTTTAAAGAATTAAATTTAATGTTTTTATTAACTATAAATTCATACGTTAAGTTAACTGAAACTCAGTGAACTTTTACTGCATTGATTAACGTGTTCTTCATGATTTCATTTTTCCTTTATTTCATTCCAATTAGATACATTCAATAAAATGAATACTAACCCGTCTTTATTGGAAATTCTATCTCAATTTCACAGATGCCTGATTTCTTTAAGTGCTCAAACCATCTCATTAAAATTGATATTATCAGTAGCCTCTTACAATATATAATAACTTTTCATTGAAGTATTTAGAAAAGCCTCTTAGAGTGATAATTTCAGTGATGCATCAAATTAATTAATTTAAAATTGAACAATGAACAGTGTTCGTTCAATGATTATAGTCGATGAAATTTACGATACGTACTGAGTCTGGATAACTTGAGCTAAATTTAATGCAATAATCATATCTCAAAATTGATTTCTATATTAATTCCTTTATTAAGTTGAAACAACAATATCTATTCAGAATTCGTGAAAAACACAATAGCTTTAATCCTATATTGGATAATGTTGAAGCAACATTTTCCAAGCTTAGTTGCACACTGCACAGTGTTGCTACCAACAATGACCAATTTTTATCGCTTGCATAATGGTTACATTTTAATATACTTACTCCAAATGAAAATGAATCTAAATTCTTGTTTTTATCGCCTGCCCTCATTGTCAATATCCCCAATACATTTTATGAGTAATCCATCGGAATTTGTAGATAATTTCAACTACTTAATTAGACCTTTTTGTATATGAAAAAATTGACTTTCTATACCCATATTTTAGAAACATGTAAAAAAATCAGAAAAATGGAAAGAATAGTTTATTCATCTAAGACGTATTTTATCAAAAAAAAATACTTCTAATTTCCTACTATTTGGTATATTCTGTTTTTGCTCAATGCATTATATTGTATTGAAATTAACGTTCATTTACACCCTTCAAAAGTTTTAGTAAATGATATTTTAAGAATAATATTAAACGTTATAAGAAATGCAAATAGTGTACCTTTGATCTCTACCAATGATATACTTTTTATACTAGGTAATTTGAAGTTTAAAGATATGTGTAATTATTGTTTATTGTCTTTTTTAAGGGAAAGCATTATGCGAAGATCATAGGAATAAAAGAAATTAATGATTGATTAACACATGACCACCAAACCAAAGGAAATACGTTAATTTCTTCGCAGAATGCTGGAAGTTCATATTTCCATCAGCATTTATTTATTTAATTATTTATCATCTTGTTATTCGCTTATCTGAAAAAATCCTCCAACCAAATTGCATGAAATTGCATCAAAGATCAAGGTCAATGCCATTTCTAACTCAATAACTTAAAAAGTGTTCAACCAAATTGTCTGAAATTTGATGGTATAATTGGTCAATGTCAAGGAACGATCTGGTACAATTTTAGAAACGATTCAGGCAGAGGTCAAGGTCATTTATAACTCAAAAAGTATTGTACTATATTATATGAAACTAGGTGGGACGATTGGTTATTTTCCAGTTAGTAGTTTCTTAAATTTTGGGAGAAAACGGGTCAAAGCGGAGGCGAGGTATGCGCTCTACCGAGTGCACATAATCGAGTTTAATCTGTAATCAGATTACAGCTTGAAAGAAATTTTATTATTTATAAATCTTTCGAAGCTATCAACAATAAATAACAAGAATTTTTATGTAACGTGATACCCAACTGAAAATTCTGTTTTAATACTTAAAATCATCGTCCTGTAAATATGTTTTTTACTTGTATTTTTAATTTATACTTTTGACGTAGTTACATTTTATATTTATAGATAGGTATGATATTTTTAGTTTAATTTTTAATTTTTTTATTCTACATGGCACTTATAGACTTTTAAAGAATCAGACTGCTTGTTTTATATATATTTTGTATTTTAAAGTGAACAGAATCCCCATAATCAATATTCATACTTAAATATATTATTCTCATTGAGAAATATTATATTTATACAATAGTACATGAAAATGAGGGGAATTAAAATAGTGATGCAACTCGGAAAGCAAAGATTTCCGTTCCATTAGGCTATTAATATTCGATATAATCAAAGCACAGGTGTGGGACCCAAAGAGCATTTACAGTCAATGCTCGTTTGTTATTCACCAGAATGTTACACTGTCACTCAGTGTATGCTGTCACTCAGCAGCACGTTGAAATATGTTGAGATATTCATAGATGAGTTTCTTGACCTTCTGTCAGGCGAATTACATATCAGAACTACTTCAGGCGCACTGTGCCTGAGAGGCCTTTTAAATGATTACTTTATTAAAGATAAATTAATACAAAGTTTTATGTTATTTTATTGTTTTCCATTCTCTTTTTCATTCTTCTTTGCTATTTTGTTAAAAAAAAAGCAAAATAAACTGCATATTTTCTCATATTGAAGCAGGTATGGCAGATATATATGGCGTGCTGCAGGCACAGAGCTTGTGTGCAAAGAAAACCTACCTTGCAGTTACACCAAAAAATGTATATTTTATGAGATACACATTGTCTTAGAGAGTATTAATTTGATGATATAACCTTCTAGCTTATATAATATTGACTTGTTTATAATAAATGTTTACCTCATTCAATGTCCCACGGTCAAGTGCAATGTGCCTGAGAGATCAAATTAGTGATAACCTCCTCCTCTGATGTCAAATTATAAATTAAACACTATACAGTGTAACACCGCCTATTGTTAGGAAGCTATTGAAAATTTAGAGTAATTCTGTGAAGAAATATTCACATGATAGGTGAATAGCTACTACTTGTTTAAATATTGAATAACTATTGATTTAAATTTTCATTAAATTCCTAGATAATGATATATCTGTTTTTAAAATTTATGTGCTATTCATGCTTAGTTATGTCTAACCTTATATAAAAGTTTTGATATTTTACAAAATAATGGCTGTCATTAACTAGAAAGATGGTATAGAAGACTGTCATTATCTAGAAATTTGCCAAAATTGTCCTTTTTCAAGTTAACTATATTTTAAATTGGATTATTCAAATATGAATTACTGAATGTGTAATTTGCATATACTTAAACATTAAAAAAACGATAACTGTGATAATTTTAAATGGAATAAAATAAAAGGACTCATGAATGGTGAGCCAAATTTCGGTATATACAGTTTAATAATGTGCACAAAAATTATTTCATCACAAATAAAAAGATTTTTAATATCAATAGTTACTATTGGTCAATTTGAATGTTTATAACAATGATTACTATCTCCTTGATATGTTAAATATAATTTTATCTACAACCGAATAACAAGAGCTGGAAAAATATTAGTATTTCAATATTAACATGAATATCCAATTTCTTTGACGTATCTCTAACAACCACTGAAATGAAAAAATTATTGTCTAATTCAAGTCTTTTCTTTGGTGTGTAATCATTCAGCAAGCTATTCACTGCTGTATTAGATTCATAACCATGTTCTATTTTTACATGCAATCTCTTATATATTACCTGCACAGGTAGTTTCTCCCTATAACGACCATGTCATAGTTTTAACACAGTTCCTTGTGTTCTTGTAATGATGAGCAATATAGATAATGTTATGATTGTCACAAACGTTATTACTTATGGTAAATGATTCTTAATTGCAATGAGATGAGAAATAAATATATATATTTATTTGAAAAACATAAGTATATATTAATCAAAGTACACACAATTTTTATATGTAAGAGAATAGAGTTGAACACCAATGCATTGTAGGTGCATGTGCATATTTATTGTACTATTCTTTGTATTACTCTAAAAAATACAGTGAGAAACAAATTCCATTCCTTTATAATATTAAATTAGAAGTATAGCATTGAGGATTGATTAACATTTGATTAATTTAAATTATTGGGAATTGCTAATACATCAAAGTCATAAATTTAACCATTTTATTCGAAACTGTATTGATTCTGAATTCTTTGTACCCGAGTTACTAGTTATAAGAATGAAATCAATTTGAACATTTTAATAATGAACTTGAGTTTATATGGATAAAGTCAATCTATGTTCTGAGAATGTTTGAAAAATAATTTCCATTTATAGTAAATTCATCACAATATTGAAAAAGCTTGTTTATAACTGCTCAAAATTTTATGATATTTCTTCATCATGGTATTGGCATTTCGTGGACATCTCACACGTATCTGTGACAGTTTTTTTACTTTCATCCATCATTCTTTTTATCCCACCTTCGCCGAATGAGAATTTCCTGATCACCGAGGCACATAACACAGGCTTCATCCCAGCTTAGCCTCGGATGAAAACTTTGCACCTAAAAGACAAATGAGATTCGCAAACACTTTTCTTATTTCTAGGATTGCGATCTTATCACAATTTGAAGATATAAAATAATATACGAACAAAATAGAAGATTTATATTTTTCATTTGACTGATTTAAGTGAAATGTTGATCTATTTTTACTAGGAAGATATTAAAATTTAAGTATCAATTTATTTTAAAGCAATGAAGTTTATAAAATCTTCAAGTAGTTAAGGATATTGTAATCAATATTCTATTGTGCATATTTAATAATGATGTATTAAAGATAAAATCATAAGAGCTGGCTATATATAAAATTCATAGGCAATCCTATAAATTTTATAATACAAATTGGAATAATAAAGGTTATCCATTTCTCAACGCCGCGTTAGAAATACTGCTCATGACAAAAAGTTTAGCTGCAATTGATTTTAACGGAGCCCTTCACACTTACGTTAGAAAAAATGGAGCAATTTAAAAAAAAAAACATAGCTCAGTCCCCTGCTAAAATACGAGCAGAATTTTTAACGCTAGAACTTTAGCAGGATACGAATGACTATTGTACCGTTCACAATTGCGTTTTTTTTTCACTGCTGGGATTGCATACATACACAAAACTTTTGACGAAAATAAGACTAAAAATATAAAAATAATTGTCTACAATGGTTATCATTTTCTACCCACGTAACAAGGGTCCTAGACAATTGTTATAGAGTTGTAAAAGTTAGGGAAGTTATGAATTATCAGACAGTTTCACATATTCGATCATAGAAGAAAAAGTATATAATTAATATGACATTTTAACTCGTTATTTGTTGATGATCAAAAATGTGGAATTGTTCGATAATTCAGAACATACCCTATTTTGCCAAATTACTTTTTTCCATATCATGACAGGAGTAAATGATAACCAGAGTAAATGATAACCAAAGAAAATAATAACCAAAGAAAATGAAAACCAGAGAGAATGATGATCAGAGAAAATGATAACCAGAGAAAATGATAACCAGAGGAAATGATAACCAGAGAAAATGATAACAAGAGGAAATGATAACCGGAGAAAATGATTACAAGGGAAAATGATAACCAGAAGAAATAATAACCAGGGGAAATAATAACCATAGAAAATGATAACCAAAGAAAATGATAACCAGAGAAAATGATAACCAGAGAAAATGATAACCAAAGAAAATGATAATGATTTAGAGAAAATGATAACCAAATAATAACAAGGAAAATAATGATTATATGAGCCTTTTTTCTAACGCGGCGTTGCAAAAAGGCAAGTGTGAAGACATACCAAAAGAGCAGTATTTCTAACGCGGCGTTGAGAAACGCAAGTGTGAAGGGGGCCTTACATGATGTTCAGTGAGCTCTATTTAGTTCTTCACGCACCACTTCTTATAAAATTTTACTTTTCACAAAGTGGATTAATTTTGAATATTTAATACATCATATACTTCATCAATTCCGGAAAATAATCATGATAATATTTTGCAATAGAAATTCATTCTGTAAACAACACAAGTATTATACTTTTTTGATTAATATTATTAAATAAATTACAAGGATTAAAGAATAAAGTAAATAGAACTATAAAACTTATAATATTTCTTCTATTATTTGCCCAATAATCCTATTTAAAGAAGCAAAGCTCTTTGGCATACATCAGAATGATAGAAAATAATTAGACAACGGTAATGGATAATAGTATTTGATTTACACAAATTAAGCTCATCGAAATTTTTAATAAATTTCTCACAATTAAAAATGACTCTAAAATTTTCGTGTAAGATATTACAAGAAAAAATCAATTATAACTGTGAAAACTTCTAAAAACTTCAAAGTTTTGAGTGAGTTTAAATTTATTTTACCTACCGGATAATAATGATTAATTATTATTGTTATAATTATTATTAATATAGTAATACTTGCAGCTGTGCTATAAAAGAGTGAAAGTTGATAACACTTATAAAAACGTAAAGATTTTCTAAGTGCAATAATAGTTACAACTAATTAAATGCCTTATTTGAATAACTGAATAGCACCGTTAAGGAACGGATAGCTGACTTGGCTATGAGAAATAAATGTTGAAAAAATAATGTTAAAAGGAATGTTCTAAAGTATTAAAAATGTGTTCACTAAAATTAATTATTTCAATTTTTCAATTTAACCAATAATTAAATAATTAATATTTTGATTATTAAGATTGATATTGTAACAGCTGCTAAGAAATCTTGTTGTTAACGTTGAAATTCTTGTAACTTTATATAACAACTTTAATTGAATGTTGTTACGGCTGATTAGCTGACATTGACTTCTATTCGTGTACCACTTTGCAGAATCGGGTGGACCGTTTGTGGGATATCCCTATTTACATCAATACTATATTTAATACATTCATTTAAACACGTCAAAGACTCATCAATATGTGTTGGTTTTTAAACGTATTTTAGTTCTAGTTATCATTAATTAGTTTGATAATTCATTCAAAGAGAATCTAGAATGTATAATTAAACTATTTTCCGAGATATATGCAAGAATTAAAGAAAACAAAATTGATTGCTAAATTATCAGTTAATCCAAATGATTATTACAATATTTGAGGATCTTTTTTGGAATTAAGGCACATTGAATAAATAAGATTAAACAGATACAGGTATCGTATATACATTATACAAGGTTAAGTTAAGGATTAGTACGAATACAATAGAAAAACATAAAAATTAATTATTTATTGGATAAAAGTCTGCAATGTCTCAGTCGTAATTAAGTTTTGACACCAACAATACACAAAATAAACAATAGTTTCTAATGGCAAGTTTGAATTTTCCAACCTAGTACCGCTTCTTAAGCCCTTTTTCAGTCTGTCGCCCTCTTTGTTACAACGCCAATAAGGTGGAAAAGAATATAGGCACAATCTCACAGAATGTCCATTTTTGCAGAATCGTTCTTTATGTAGAATACCTCTTTCTTGTAAATATTTCACTGCTTCTTCTTTTGTATGCACTTTTCTTGCTAGTTCAAATATTGTTTGCATGTTGATGGTTTAAACAGACAGATAATTTATTTAGCATTCTCAATCAATATGTCGTAGCCTTGTATATATGATACCTGTATCTGTTTATTCTTTGCAAATTAATCGGTAAATACAATGTGCCCTAATTCCAAAAAAGATCCATATTTGATAATTAAAATATTTTTTTTAAATACCGAACGTGATATTATGACAAAAGTATTCGTAGAATATTTTAAATCAAATTTTCAAATTTTGAAAAAAAAACATTTTCGTACTTGTCAGATCTTTTTGAATTGCAAAATTTTATTCAAAACCTCGCATCATTCGGTAAATCTGTGATTGAGTGAAATTTAAAATGATAATCAGAAACTCAATTCTATTTTACTTTCATCCTCTTCATCGCTTATACGCATATTTATTGGAACACTTTTCATGGATAAAAGTGTTTGGATTATTGTCATTTATTAGGATCTTCCTAGCTTGATACTCATGCAAAGAGAAATTCAACAAACGGACGGTGAAGATAAAACATAACAAATAAATTGCGGTGATTTGCTTATATTCGGATTTGATAAATTTATCTACTATAATAATGATTGCGGATTGTGTCAATTTATTTTTAGTATTATTTATGACAATATAGAAAAGTTGTGTAATAATTATTTTAGATGGAGAGCGCGTAATTTTCATACATAAGAAAAAGAAGTGTGAGTTTTGAAATTTCTATATACTGTCCGATTGTTTATGATATTTATGTATTTTTACATTCATGCTCAACTTTAAAGAATACCGACGCGAAATATATATTCTTTATTTAAAAAAAAGATACTTCAAAAAAGGGATGACCAGACAATAATACTATCAAATTACATATACAGTTTATTGCTGAAGATACAATAATTTTCATACAAATATTATTGTCTAACAGAGCAATCACCTGACATTATCTGTTGCCTCACTATAAGGTAGAGTTTGAAAAGTTTAATACACTTTTTTGTATCAATTTGTATCACCACCAACAGCAGAGAATGATAGCAACATTGAACAAACATGGGGGAGAATTTTCATTTCTGATAATCTTCAATAATTGATCAGCAAACAAGAACAATATTGGCTAACAGTTTATTATAATTGATTGAAGGAATTATGGAATTTAATAGACTAAATATGTTGTATAGAGAATCCAGCCATCCTAAATATACAGCTTTAGTAATAAATTCTACACTACTCTTTGAATGATGTTAATATTAATGATGTATTAATGATGATGCAATATATTAATAATATTATATCTAATTTAAACTTTACTTTTAACTTTAAAATCACCATCTTATTTATAACGATAATATCGTATTAATACCTTGGCTGACCATGCATCAAGAATAAATACTTGTAAACTAACATTTGTTTATGGTCTTTTGTAAAATTATAACGCGAAACTGAACAGAAATAGCTATGCGCTTACATAAGTTTCGTTTCCAACTGATTTCTTCTTCATGTAATATGATATCAGAGACAAGTTTCCCATCTTTCTGTTCTCTATTCCCACAGTTTAAAGTGACATAAACTGTCCATGGGGTCTCTCATTACTTCACTAATGTTACTTTTTATTGATACTATAAGTAATACCATCAAACATTTACTCTGGTAGAAGAAGGTTAGATGAAATAATTTACAATACAATTTATTTGACTTACAAAATGTTATATTTCATATACTTTCGATAATGAACGAAAGATTGTCACATTTATTGTTCATGAAATAATATCATGAGAATATCTTATGTTTGAAATATTGAATATTATATCCATGTTACTTCCTTGAGACTTTTTCTCAAATTATCATTGAATATAGGTTTTCTGTCAATACTCGATATTATCGATTAGATATATTAAATATTGTCTCTCAATAAATAATTCCGCATCAAATTGAATGAATGATTCTTCAAATATAGATTCATAAGAGTTATTCGTCACGTAAGTTTTTCGTGTACTTGAGAAGTTGATATCTTCTTATAAATTAAATTTGAATTTCTTACAGCAAATTTTAAGATGAAATTCTAACTTCTTTGTGAAACTTTGTGGTGGACAGGACTTTCTCTCAAATAACAACAAAATACTTAATTTCGAAACTTCCAGACCTAAATCTAATTTAAACTTACAAATTTAAACTTACAAATAAACTCTCAGCATTAATATTTCATTTCAAATCTGAAATATAATTTTATTCTTTAAAATTACAATAAACTAGAAACTTACAACTGTTATTTAGTTTTCTTTTTAGTTATTACCATATATGTTCCGACTTTTCATTTTATTTTGAACTATAATTTTCATTTCTCTTGTTAGTTCGGGGATTGTTATGAAACTGAAAATTTTCATTTTTTATCTCAATTATTCGCTGTGTAATTGTTTAAAAGAACTCTATTACTACAGTTGCTAAAACTCAGATAGTCTTGGAAGAGTATTTTGGATGAGTAATGAGTATATTGCTTCATTTATATTTGAGTATATAATTTTGAGTGCAATCAATCTCAATCAATCTCAAAATTTACTCCAAAAAGATTCCCAAAATTACTAGGGTGCGTAAGCATACCCTGGTGGACTTTACGAGAGTATACCTCACTCAAGTAGCAATCAGAGATTGCGTATGTCTCGCATCGCTACTCCAATCTCCTCTGAGTGTTTGGTTTACTTCAACCTTACCTAATGTATGAGTGAAATGATTCGGAATCAGAGTACCTTATATGTTATGCAGAACTCTTCCAAAAAGACTATGGTCAAAAAGTTAACTGAAAGATAATTGACAAAGCAACAGTGGATCTAAATATGATGAAACAGTCAGAAATTTAGAAATTATGTACAAACATCGATTTCTTATATTTACGGTATCTCTTTTATGTAAATATTATAGTTTGAATTCGGATCAAATTAAAATCGATATGAAGAAGTGATGAACAAAATTACCATCCTAGTTCAAAGTTATAAAATAATCAATATAAACTGTAATTTAATAATCAGAATTATCAACTTCTGAAGCTTCTAACTTAAAATCGGTTATAAACATATTGAACTGATACATTGATTATCACATAATTATTGTGAGGCAATAAAATTCGTACTGGATTGTATATTAAATAAAAATAAATTGTTAGTACCACAATACATTTCAATAAGTGTGACCTATCTATAAATATTTAGTCATGACTGAATATTATTTACTCAAAGGGATGAATCAAGGGCACCGTTCCTGAAAAATCTCATAATTTTATCATTTTTATTTCGTAAATAGTTACTTAATACCCGTCTAGTTGTTTGTGTGAAATATCAGAGCTCTAGTGTCACTATAACCCACTGGGGGGGGGGGGTGAGGTAAGGTGGTAAGGATAGGGTTGGTGCGATGCCATGTGCTTTACACACTCCCTATCAGTTACTGATATTTCGTAATAATTTATTATCACGCAATATCAGGTGTAGTTCGTGCTACTGAGACCACACACAAAAGCTATTGTCTATAATCCGTTTCAGATGTCCTCCATATTTTATACGGGAGAGATGCTGTGTTTCAGCGTAGCTATCAAACACAGCAACTTTGAATGCTATTTTCTGGCACTTCTGAATAATGACAAATTTTGGAATTCAAACGCATAAGGCTTTAACAATATTTAAGCCACGGCTTTTTTTTATAATTTGATTCTCCAAGAAATTCTATACAACTGTCTATCCTGTTTTTTTTTCTAATTATTTTTCGAAATATTGAATTTTTTTTTTCTTATTTAATTTTCACGAAAAAAATAATATTTCGAAAACCAACTATCAAATCTAAGAAGACTTGAAAGGCTGTTGTAGAGAATTCTGTGTAAAATCGAAACGGTTCGAGATTTGTTTGAAATTCGAATAACTCGTTTTCTATGGGTTTAATCTAAAAAAAATGTCACGAACAAAAAACCGTAGCTTTATTAATAAAAATATTTTCAAAAACCAGGAATGGTCCCCTTAATCAAATTTCTAAACTATTCTGTGTATCAAGACCTAATTTTTACACTTTTTGGAATAATGAATGCACTATAGTATGCACCATGTAGTTCCTCCAATAATCTTTGATATACGTTTTGAAACTTTTTTTTTTTTAATTATCAATGATAATAAGAAAACTTCTAAGTCAACAACGTTCACAATTTACATATAATTTGTTTGGACACACTTACTAACTCAATATTCTCAATATTCGTTATATGAAACATTTTGGATATGTCAATATATTGAAATTCCGCATGTTTGGCTAAAGAAATGATCGGTGGAGAGTTTCGTCATTTCTTCTCACGCAAGTTCTTGTTTCTTTTTCCTTCTTTTCAAATCTTATTACAAACTAAATCTAATTTCTTGTTCAATCGCAGGATGGATGAAAGATTTTCACAACTTCATGCTAGAAAAAATTGCATTGGAGTATTTTCCTTTTTACGGGCATTATGAACACAGATTATGAAGGATGTGTTTTATTCAAGCTAGACTTGCAAATCATTGCAATGTGAGAGATATTGTTACATTACAATTTTGGACAGATTTGACCCGTGTGAGTTTGACCTTCAGAATGTACGGGAAGATGATCATCAATGGGACATAAAACACAGAAAGATTTATATTTCATTCACTATCGGCAAAATATGAAAAATAAAAAATAAATATGCAATATAGATATTCCTTTATGAAATGAAATTAATTCGAAGGCTATCACATATTCTGTTGACTAGAAAAAAATTAAATAAAAAACAAAAAAATTGTCCTACTGTATACCAGCTCTGGTGAACAATGGGACATGCCCTGGTGAACGGTACTAGGAATTTTCGCCGCAAGAAAATTCGCCGTAGGAAATTTTGCCGCAAGAAAAGAATTTTCGCCGTAATTTTATTTTTTAATTCTCGGCTTAAGAGCCCCAGACAAATAATTTAAAGTGACCAACAAAATAATTGCTAGGGTCCTTATCCAACCCTCGCCAATAGGATACTTATAAAAAGAGAAGCATTCTATTTATATATGAATAGTGACTTTATTCTGATTTTCAGTTCCATTTTAATTTAATTTTAGTAAAGGTTTAACGTATGCTTTGGAAACAAAAGGCAATATCGCTTATGTCAAAAGGAAATTAAGTACAAGGGACTGGAAGAAGCAGTCAGAAAGGAATGTGGCTTCGTGATCAAATTAAGCTTCGTGAACCGTCAATGATAATGCTCATGGATGCAGAAAAGCTACTTCGTGAATGTTGTCACTTACCAAGGAAGGTGACGAAAAATGACACAAGTACCGGTGACTGCACTCACGGATGGAAGAGGAATGTGAAGAGGTGATAGTAAATGAAGCCTACGAGACTACCTAACACAAAATCTAAGACCTCGTAGTTGAAGAACATAATCCTAGCGCTATCCTCTAAAATTTCAAGTAGCGTTATAAAAATTGATAAACATGGTAAAAATGAAAATAAAAATTAATTTTATTTAATGAACTATGAAACATAACAAAAGTTGATCGTGTAATTTTTTTTTTTGTTTAAAAAGACAATATTTTTCTATTAAAAACAAGAAGGATAATTGCATTTGCTAACAAGTTTACCAACGTATATTATGTAAATTTTTAGGACATCATTAAAATTATGTTTAATAAAGATCAAATAATTAAGTTTGATTGTCTATCCAACTTTGTTTTTTTCTTAGTACGATATTGTTATCGTTTGCTATCAAGTGTCTTTTTAAACTCTTGTGACTCTCTCAATTTTAACAATTAATGTGATGATCACTTAATTTGTTGGGTCTCTCAAGTCGAGAATTAATAAAAAAAATTCACGGCGAAAATTCTTTACGACGAAAATTCCTTGCAGCGAATTTCCTTATGGCGAATTTTCTTGCGGCGAATTTTCGTGCTGCAAATTTTTTTACGGCAAAATATCCGGTCACGTCTTTCTATACCAGACCAAGAATAAAAGTTTACAGGCCATCTACGGATACTTCATAACGTGATTTCGAAGGCTTTATCCTTAGTGGCACCAGCAAAAATATCTTCTTTATCTGGTGTATCCGTTGCAATTATGCTGCGTCTTTCCTTTTATTAGTGAAATTTTTTTTCTATGCTGTGTTTTGTGATGAACTCAGATTACTAAAGCCCTTGAACATGGTTGAAAGTACCGCTTGAGCTGGAAGTTATGTTTCTACAAAAAGATCTGAAGCTACAGTTCATGTTATTGTATTAAAAATAGATATTTATTGATTCATATGGAGTAACTAGACAGTTTTGTTGACAATAGGGTACTGTCCCATTGTTAACCAAATTTGCTTTCACAATGATCACCATGACGTCATTTTGGAAACATATGGGTATAACGGCTCAACTACAAAAGTATAAAGGCAATCCTTTCATATGATCATATTTTTACATATTACTTAATATTATAGAAAAAGGCCGTAAGCATTTTATGTTAAATTAACAAATTTATAACAATTGAAACAAAGTACGAAAAATTTAGTTTTCCCACCTCTAAAACACGTTTTCGCTTTTACACAGAGCTGACTGCACCCCAACCGCTGAATGCAATGCGAGTGAATGCACTGAAGTATGCCTAAATTACCACTAAAATTTTGTTGAAAATTACCCTCAAATAAAAAAGTTATTCAGCATGTCCCATTTTTCCCAGTGTCCCATTGATGACCATCTTCCCCTATGCGATGGTTTGACTATGCTTTAAAAACACAAGTCTTATTTATAAACCTACGGTACTGTATTTAAAAAAAAAAATTCAAGATGGAAATCATTCAAAATACCATTCACTGTCACTATCATTAGGACTATCATATGAGTTCTTCAAATTATCTTCTGAAATACGATTTACTATTTTGAAAAAAATGTAATTTAAAATATATTATTATATATATATATATATATTTATTTATTTCTTGTAGTTTCTGATTATGTCTTTGATAATTTATTCTTTAAACAATTTTCATTATTATAGAGCTAATTCTCCCATTAGAATGTTTCTGGAAAGTTAATAATGGTAATCATTATCAAGTTGTTTACCACTTTTAATTCAAATTAGAAATAATAAGATTATGGAAAAAGAAGTTAAGAAATCGTGTAAATATTTTACTGTAATATCATTCACGATTTGTATGCTTTATATTAAATTGAAGATGATGAGGTGCTAGGTAATTTGAACCCTGGTAATTTGACTCCCGGTTATTTGTCCTCGGGTAATTTGACCTACACTAGTTTGACCCAATGGTAATTTGCTCTCAGTAATTTTACCCCCGGTAATTTGACTCCTTGTCAATTTGACCTCCAGCTAATTTGACCAGCTAGTAATTTGACCCAAGGGTAATAAGACCCTCGATAATTTGTAGAAGCATCATCCGCTTCTACATCAGATATATTTTGAAAGCGATAAACTATTGAGTTTATCCTAAAAAATTTTCCCATAGCTATATGATATTTAATGAATTGCATCATCCAAGAATCATATTACGGAGTCGAATTACCGGATAGTTTTAGAAAAAATTTAAGAATTTGCAATTTGATTATGTTAGGATAATTTTTACCTCAAAATGCATTATATTTTAGTATCGAGAACCTTTGATTTGGTTGACTAAACTTAAACGGGTCAACAATGAAACCATTCAAACATTTCCATGGTTACTTGACGGATTCTGTTCTTCAAACTACTGATATCCCTTGTTTGAATGTAATGCTTTCCCAAAGATAGAAATCGAAAGGTGAAAGATTATATGATCTTGTGGCCGTTCAATGTTCATGTCGCAATTTCACCTTCTGCAAATACACCAGTTCGGAAATTTTTTTATGAAATTCAAACTAATCGAATCCAAATTGAACCAATTTATAGGAGAGAGTTAAAGTACACTACGATACTACAGTTATCTATTATTATCTATTAAAAAATTAAGTGAAAGTTATTCAATATTATAGGCTTCTATTTAAAGATCGAATATTCCACGATGAAATGAATATATTATATTCCAATGTGTAACTAATAACCATCATTTAATTAAAGCCATAAGAAAATAATTCGAGTTATTCTTATATTCAAGAATATTAATTCCATACGAGAGGAAAATCAATAAAGGAAATACAATAATCAAAATTTATGATCCATTTATCTTTAAAATTGAAAAATAAAATCACTTAGCTTTGTTTCAAAATATCTCATAATTAACTTAATTTTCAATGTTTAAAATTCCACTGCTGTTCAATGTACAAAAATGCATTGTTTCACATATAAATAAGGATTGCTCAGTCTTTTCTTATATAGTGTCGAGAAAATAGGATTGAAATTAGTTTTCTTTTCCATTGTATGTGATCATTTATTATGCATTGGCACCCGAGGAACTGAATATGCGAGTGGCAGCCTTTGAATTAAAATGAAAAGAAACAAGAAAGTACAGATAACTTATTTTATCTAGTTCCGAATCGAGGAAAAATTTGGCAAAAAGACTTTAGAATAATCATTAGAAATGAGGAGAAATTGAATAGGAAAATATTAGTAATAAAAGAGCATTGTAGAGAACTTCCTCTACTTCATTTTCTTCAATATAAAAACTTTGAATAACTTTCCAATAACATTTATCAACAAAATGATAGAAATTAAAAATTATAGAGTTAACCGCTAAGAATAATGAACAAAATGGTGAAAACTGGATGCTTGAGTCATCTATCTTTTATAATGGATATTTTCTTTATACAAAATCGTTCGCTGCATGACTTTGAAAACACTATGAATGAAGTCTATAGCTTTAAGAAAATTATTGTTACGTCAATTCTCAAATCATAACAAATATGTTCAAAATTGAAAATATATAACCATTGCTTTAGTCTCAAGATGCTAGCGACGTGTGGAAGCTGAGCCAAAAGTGTAATTAGTTTCTTAAAAGAGTTTATCACCTAAAGATGGGACCAGAATTATTTCAACTGATGTCCATACAGTAGAATGTGGGGAAAAACCATTAATCATGGCAATTGAGGAATTTATCCATTCAAAGAGTAAAATTATATAAAAGGAATAGTTGGACAGGAAGGGGCTTAAAAAAATAAAGGAGATGGAGAAACGGCGTTGTTCGATTGGAAAAATAATGATTTGGATATTCAGTGCATTGTTCAATTATTATTATATGTTATAAGAATTATTATAAGAAACATATTGTATCAATAATTTTTTTATTAAATATTTATTACTTGTAATAATCATACACAAACATTGCGATCCTCATATATTTTTCAAATTATGATGAATACACGTGGGTAATTAACTGACATATTGTTTGTGAAATTAACTAGACAAAAATTGATTTTAATTGCAAAGTAAATCGAGGCAATCGGCGATTGAAATGATTTTCTCAGTGTGAACAGTCATTAATATCGTCATTATTTTTTCAATTTTCTGATAAATTTATGTTGGTAATTACATAAGTGATATATTTTTGTGTGATTAATAAAATTACATCGAGGCAATCACTGGTAGAAGAGATTTCCTCAGAGAGTTTATTTGCATTCGACAAACACACACAAATAGAAAGCAAACAAAATAACGAGCATACCTACATGCCCAAATTATAAAATCAATAAAATGAATAAAGTGGTTGACGTTGTTCGGTGATTGCTTTATCAAGATAAACAATTAAAAATTAATATTATTGTAATTATTTATAAAGTAAGTTGATCTTCCATGTCCAATATTCCCTGCCAATGAACACTCTAAATACTCTAAAAACTCCAATCACTCTAAACACTCTAAATACTCTGAACACTCTAAATACTCTAAATACTCTAAACACTCTAAATACTCTTAACACTCTAATTACTCTGAACACTCTAAACACGCTAATCACTCTAAACACTCTAAATACTCTAAACACGCTAATCACTCTAATTACTCTAAACACTCTAAATACTCTAAATACTCTAAATACGCTAATCACTCTAAATACTCTAATCACTCTAAATACTCTAAAAACTCTAATCACTCTAAACACTCTAAATACTCTAAACACTCTAAACACGCTAATCACTCTAAATACTCTAAACACTCTAATTACTCTAAACACTCTAAACACGCTAATCACTCTAAACACACTAAACACTCTAAATACTCTAAACACTCTAATTACTCTAAACACTCTAAACACGCTTATCACTCTAAACACTCTAAACACTCTAAACACGCTAATCACTCTAAATACTCTAAACACTCTAAATACGCTAATCACTCTAATTACTCTAAACACTCTAAATACGCTAATCACTCTAATTACTCTAAACACTCTAAACACGCTAATCACTCTAAATACTCTAAACACTCTAAACACGCTAATCACTCTAAATACTCTAAACACTCTAAACACGCTAATCACTCTAAATACTCTAAACACTCTAAACACGCTAATCACTCTAAATACTCTAAACACTCTAAACACGCTAATCACTCTAAATACTCTAAACACTCTAAAAACTCTAAACACGCTAAACACTCTAAATACTCTAAACACTCTAAATACTCTAAACACTCTAAATACTCTAAGCACTCTAAATACTCTAAACACTCTAAATACTCTAAACACTCTAAATACTCTAAGCACGCTAAAAACTCTAAATACTCTAAACACGCTAATCACTCTAAATCCTCTAATCACTCTAAACACGCTAATCACTCTAAATACTCTAAGCACTCTAAATATTCTAAACACTCTAAATACTCTAAACACTTTAATCACACTAAACACGCTAATCACTCTAAACACACTAATCACTCTAAATAATCTAAACACTCTAAACACGCTAATCACTCTAAACACGCTAATCACTCTAAACACTCTAAACACCCTGAACACTTTAAAGATATGATAAAATAACGAAAAGCACTTTTTACAATAACCAAATTTGAAGAATCACCATTCAATTATCTGAATGGTTGGAAATATTCCAACTTTTATCACTTTTAGAGTACGAAAATTAATTTGACATACTCTTTGTAGAGTTTCCCTTAAATTCCCTCCACATGAATAGTAATGCAAAGACTAAACAAAGTACAAAATGTTGAGTGATTTTCTTCCTCAATGCATTGGCCTAAAGAGGCTGAATAAATGACAATAGATTTGCACATTTTAAACCTTCGAGCTATTCCTAAGAAAAATATATTTTTATTAAAAAAAATTATTTCAATTCAATTTTTACGTGTTTGATTACTTTTTTCTGATGTTGACCTTGATGTTCTATAGAACAATAATATTGGCTATTTCTTCCATGCAGGGACCTCTCCTTGCGTGGATGTGCTCGCGTTCCAGTTGTGCTGTGCCTTTAAAATTCACACTAATACCAATTCAAAATATATTTTTACAGCTTAAAATCTTCCAGAGCTGATAAATCTGTAATATTTTCAATCCATTTACTCAAAAATTATTTTTATTATTTTTCTATTAGAATATCTGAAGGTTGATATATTGAAACGACGAATTTTAGTGTTGTGTATATATAGTGTTAAATGTTCACTTATCATCAAAAACAAATGTTTCCTCTTTATACATCACTTAAACCAATGAAATTGAACGTACACACCTATGCATGTTTATTTTCATTAGTGAGCAAGCAGCTTAAAACTCATAAAGAAATGGAAATGTAAGATTCAACATAAAAATTATAAAGAGAGTTTAATGGATTGCATCTAATAGTTCACTGACACTCTGATTCATTTCACCGAATTGATATATTTATTCTTAGCTAAATGATTGTTTGGATAGTCTTATACATATTATCTAAAGTAAGATAAATGTCTAAGTAATACATTGTAATCCGTGTGTCAAATAAACTGATGCATTTCACCAAACGGTGATGTAAATTAATCAATAAATCAATTATTCATGAATACATATAAATATTGTGAAAGCAGTACATATTTTGGTAAATCAATGCAAAAGAGCAACAACAAGCAATATGCAATAGGTACAGTACACGTAAACGTATCGATTTCGAGTGCAAATTTGCATATAATACTCATTAAAATAACATTACAGTGTTTAACGAAGAAGATATTCTCTGAAAATTGCATGGAACAAGTCGTGTCATCAAAGCATGTACACTGACTTATTTGTGTCGTCAATTTGGATAGTTCGTCATCTCGTACATTGACTACACTCTGAGTAAACTAATTAATGTAAACTAGTCACGCACAGCTCAGGGGTACATGTCCTCATGGTACATGCTGAGAAATACATCATGCTGATGATATTGTGATTAGAGCTGCTGTGTTTGCTTAAAATTTAACACTGTTTTTCTTAGTTCAGTAGGTATTTGTTTTAATTGGTATTTCTTTTCATTGAACTATTCTTAGTTTGTTACTGTAATCTTATTTTGAAGAGGTGATTGATTTGAGCATCAGGGATATTAAGAATTATATTAGTTTTTCTATGATTTTGAAACATTATTGATTCCCCCTCTAATTGTCCCGAGGATATATCTAGGTATGCCTTCTCTTTGTTATATTGTAGATTTTAGGGTTTGTTTAGTTTGGCACCCTAGTTCTTTAGCCTCCCTTTGTATCTTTCTTCAATTTCTTCTTCTTCTTTCCTCTTCCTTCTGCCTTGATATATCCATGGGTAAGCAGACTGACTGTGTAGGTCTCTTATCAATGGGTGTCTATTCGTGCCATCCATGTACTGGGTCTACACGGTTACCTGTGGTAGCCAATTAATCAACCACCTAGTTAGTGCATGGAGTGTACTTTCACTGTCGCCTCTTCTACGAGGCCTTCTCCTCTTCATGTCTCTTTGAGTCATTTCTTAGTGGATAGGGACATTTTTTTAACCTCAAAAATAATAATAATTTATATGTTATCATGTTGATAATATTTTTTTCTTCCACTTAGCACTCATTTGAGTTCCTCTCACTTCGCTTGTTCTTTTCGAATAGGTGCACTGATATAAACAGTAGCAATAATTTGTGCCTCAGTAGTCAATATTATTTCAAATCAAATATTGATTCATTTAAAAGTATATTTGATAATAGAAAAAGACATGACTAGCAATATATTTTGAATTAATTAATTCTAGTAAACGATCAAACATGTGTAATATTAAAGTTCAATTTCCGATTATTGTTATTTATTATTAATAATAATAACAACAATAATACTTTTATTATAACAATATTATGAATTATTGGTAAATTCATAGTTCACGCCTGTAATTGATTTTGGTAGTATCAGATAATTATCTAACATTGAAATTAATTATTTTTAGTCGAGCAAATTATTCTAATTCAAAAGATTATAAATAGCCAAGTATTATTGTTATTATATTTATATTATGTGCAATCTTTTTTAGTGCTTCATGAAACCAAACAATATCTAATTAACCAAAACAGCTTTTCAGTTAAACGCTAATTATAATTTCAAATAATAATAACCAATTAATTCTAATTCCAGAGACTGAGTTAATTATAAATATAAAAATGATAATCCTTTGTATAGAGGCATTATAATAAACTGAGGTTTATTCCCTATTAACCTTTACTGGGATTATTAAGCTGTGGAGTCATCTCCATCAGAAGATCAATAAACAATAAAAGGAAACTAATTTTACTCTTGCGTCCATGACGGCTTCTTCAGTACCTAACGAGGTAATTATATACACTACGTGCCATACTTTTGTGCAGATCACACATTTTGCTGTAAAATGAGTATAACTCATCCAAATCCATTGATATTTTCAGTAGACACTTGTCCAATACAGATGTAACATGCCAAGAAATTTCAAATGCCTGTGATACTTATTGGTGAATTGACAAGGATTTTTCCTAAAAAGGTATAATTTCAGAGTACCACGCTCTTGTGCAGGAGGATAAAAGTGCTTATATAACGTTCAAAAACAATTTTATTTAACTCAAAAAGTGTTATTTATATGCAGGAGCTACAAGAGTGCAAATTTAATTACTTCGAAAATACAAAATTAATGAAATTATAACAAAAACTGCATTTTAATTATTAATACCCAGTAAAACCTCCCCTCTTGTCAACGACCCTCAAAAGACGTCTATCCATGGAGCTAGTCAACTTATTTATAGTATCTGGTGTTATCTTCTCACAGATTTTCTCAATTTCCCTCCAGAGGTCCTCCTTGTTTGTGAATTGACGTCCTCCCGCATACAACTTTTGTTTTTATATGGACCAGAGGTTTTCAATTGGATTTAAATCCGGTGAGAGGCTGGGCCAGACCATCTATTTATCATCCGAGAACTTAAGAGTTTCCAGGTAACTGCGGGTGGCTGTAGTTGCATGGGACGGGGCGTTATCATGCATGAAAATGATCTTTTTCTTGAGTGCAGCTGGTTGCCTCTTCAGCCACGGAACAAAATTGTTCTTCAAAAAGCTAATATAATTAGCAGACGTGATTTTAACGCCCTCTGGTACACGGAAGGGTCCCACCAATCTGTCTCCAAGTATTCCAGCCCACATCATAACACCTCCTCCTCCTTGTTGACGACGAATCCTCTGAGGACGAGAAGAGCCATTCGCAGTCCATGACTTTGCCCGACCGCCAGGGCCGTCAAGAGTCGCTCGCATCTCATCAGTGAAGAGCACAGTCTGGAAGTCTGTCTTGAGATACTTCTCAGCCCAAGAAACTCTTGCTTTCTTGTGTGACTCCTTCAAAGGAGGCCTGATAACGGGTGAAACATAAGAAGCCATACTTCTCAAGATCCTGCAACGAGTGGTTTTGAGGACTTCCACCATACCTGCACTCTTGAAAATTTCCCCACTTGTGGCAGTGGAGTTCCTCTTGAGTTCCCTCTTGATCCTGGACAAGTTCCGCCTGGTTGCTACTTTCCATTTACCCTTATCCTTACGAGTGACCTTCCTCATGGGATCATCAATAAATTTCTTCACTGTACGTGGGTCACGACCGATTTCAGTGGAAATAGACTTTGCATCATGTCCCTCAGCCAGCATGGATACTATCTTACTCTTTTCAGAGTCAGAAAGACACGGGCGGCGACTCATTTTCGATATTTAAAAATATGAGGACAACAAACACAAGAGCGTAGCACGGTTAAATAATCTAAAAATTGATCATACTCGGTTAATAAACAACGGATTACCTTCAAATTTTATACATAACCTCCTAGTGAGGGTTTCCATATTAACTGCAAATTTCATTTTATTTCATTGATTTTTACTTATTTTATCCCAAAATTTGTGATGTGCACAAAAGTGTGGCACGTAGTGTAGTTAGAATGTATAGCGTGATGTAATTAGTCACTTTAAAGGTATTAAGAGGAAAATGTTGTGCAATGGTATAGATAAAGGAATATTTAGAAATATTGGTATAGTTACTTGATTGAAAGACTATGTATTGTCACCTAGAAAACATTCAGGACTTCTTCTCTTTCTGAATAATATTAAATTAATTAATAGAGATTATATAGTGTATAAACATTCTTGCAGACATGCTCCACTACCTCATAACTTCTATTTTGAAGAATATTACAATAGAAACATTATATTCCTGCTGATATTAGGTTCTCCAGGATTTTTGTTTTTGTGCAAAATTAAAATTCTTTTATTTTTATGATCCGACTTAAAATGAAAAATGTAAATGTTTATGTTTTTGGATATTGTATTTTCTTTGTTAATTCTTAATCTGGAATGATTTTTATTTATGTTTGATTTTTATTGCTCTTCTTTATATTATTTCCTGAAAATATTTTATTATCTTATATAGGTACACATGAGTTTAATTATACTTCTGTATATTACCACCAACAAATAATAACAATATTATTATTACTAAATATAGTAAACATTATTGGTGTGATATTTTCCTGATGATTTTGTATGAAATATAATGATATGACGTTTAATATTATCAACTTTATTGCTCTACATTATATTTATTTATAAAACAGATAAACTTCTTTCAATTAAAGTTTTCCGAAGACTTCTAATGATTGAGTTGCAATGAACTTTTAGACGAATTAATTAAAAGTTTGACATCGATTGGCTAACTGAAGAGACGGATGAGTTTTCGTTAAAAATAAACTTGATGACAACCTAAATTTTTTTTCTAACTCTTATAAAATTCACTGAACTGAAATAGAATGGAGTGAGGAATATTATTTATTTTCTACTTTACGAATTTAGGAAATGGGTAATTACAGTGATCTAATTATTTCAAATAATTAATCATTAAATATAATACTGTATGATTTATTACTAATACATGTCTTCGCTCCATGTATGACGTGCTCCAATCATAAAAATGAAAGCACAGTATATTATTACAATATAATCATCAAAAGAATTATTTGCTTTTCATTTTCAAAGTTCAATCCTGCCTTTTCCCAATGGAAATCAGATATATGTCCTCACTAAAATACCGGCCGAATTTTGAAGTGAATCTCTCTAATTATTTGAACCTCAGGTTAGAGGGCCATCCAAAGCACCGTGTGAGGTGATTATTGCACAGATTTGATAATGTGTGTGACTATGTCTTCCTATATCGCAGGTAAAGATCATATGTTTTATAATCTCTATTTTGAATTTTTATATTATATTCATTTCTGAATCATTATATACAAATAATTCTACTTATAAGAACAATAAACGGAAGCGAATATTTCCCCGGTAGTTCTATTACCAAACTTAGTAGAACTCAACCGTGTGAAAACGTATGAGATATTTTCTGGAGTCCATTTCCTATTGCTGCTCTACTCCTGAAATATTAAAGATATAAACTAAAAAAACATTTTTTTTGTTGAATATGACGAAATTAGTGGCCGAAAATTTCGGTCAGAAGAATAATTCCTTCTTGTAACTTTTGGTCTGATAATGAAAAATGTTCAACCAGCGTAATCCTGCAGGCCTGCCAAAGGTTCAATTACGAGCGGTACAGTGGTAATGAAATGAATAATGTTGTTAATAATTATAATATTTTGTATCTTCAGTAAATGAAGTCTCTATATATGAAAATCAATATAAACTTGGAAAGGATGTATGGTTATTGGTCATTGAAATACTTTTTTCAATAACAGTCAAGCTCTTATAAGTAGGTACACTATTTAAAATTATGTACCTTGCTGAAAAATTATTTTTCAATACATCATCAAAGATAGAGAATGAAGATAAAGATTACTTGTGAATAAATATAAATAATTTACAGTATGTTTAGAAATTCCAGCAAAAACATATTCGAAAGCAAAATGTTCCGAATAAATTATAATTATTAAGTTTCGTCATGTCTGTACGAAGTTGTTGAATGTTTAATGCAATGAAATATTTTAAGTTTTTCATTATATTTGCCAACTCATAAGGAATTTTTTTTAATTTATCAACAAGAATATAAAAGTAACTCTAACGTAATTCTATGCCTATGTTTATATATATTCTTATTTATTCACCATGTCAATACATCACAATACTCATAAAGTTAATTTTATGCTAACCCAGTTACCGAAGATTCTTAAGAGAGGATCTCACTCTATCTTCTATGGCCCCACCATAACTTTCTCTCAAGATAGTTACATTTCACGTAGGTGAGCATAAGCTTCAATTTGCATTCATTTACAGGGTTTCACTCATTTAAGCTACCCTACATTACGATGTCATGTAATCTAACCACATAAATCTTATTCATGTTCTTCACATTTTCCAGAGCTGAGGAACATTTTTTCTCTCAGAATGTATACGATTATAGTAAATAAATTCTTAAATTCAACTAATTAGGTTATTTAATTTCAAATATTTCCATTTTACTGAAAGAAAATTGAGGTGATTCATACACTAAAATACTTGAAAATTCATTGGAACATAGTATGAATTATTATTAATATTTAGTGAAAAAAGAAATATTGAATTTATGTTTCTATATTCTATATGCTACTTATATTCTAAATACGACAATGATGATAACTTCAACAATTCAAAATCACTAAATTAGACTCAATAGAAATACAAAGTAAGTTATACAGTATTTCCCACAGTGGAATAATATTATTTACCATATGCAAACAGGGCAAAAATATTCACAGAGTGCCTAATCGAAATGACTTTATTGCATGTAGTGTGTTTTGATTTCATATAGCAAGTAAATATACCTGTTAATTTACTGGAGAATCAAATATGCCTTTGTTAAAAGTATTTTCAGTCATTCAAAAACTATATTTTTGAAAAATAATAATTTTATTTATTAAATACTGTACATAAATATGTAATAATGTACGTATATATTAATTAATTAGTGTATATAAAAAATTTAAATAATGTATATATTACTCAATGATGTATATCATTTTTATTAGAACTGAAAATGAATTAATTTTAAGTAATATTTCTGATTTCTTTTAATCTCCCAAGTAATAATTGAATACATTTTCAAATCAATCAACAATCCTCACTTTTATTCCAGCATTCTCATAGTGTTTCTACAAAGTACTATTTGCATCGTAAATAATTATTTGGTGAACTGAAAATTGGTGCATTGGAGAATTTCCACGTAAAGGTGCGTTTTGCATGCAGCGACTGTAGCGATAATCTCTTGGTAATCATGGCCCAGAGTTTATCGGTTAGCAATATTTCAATGCTATTCCTATGAGGCTGTTTAGCAACGAGCGATAATCGCTGAGCACTAGTTCAATGTATTCCTATTGCTAAGCGATCATCACTGTACGATGATCACAAAGATCACTGCATGCAAAACATACCGTAAGAATGGAGACCAAACTTACAAGTGAATATTCTGAGAGACTCAATTTACACATCCTTCGAAATGTGAGAAGCTTTTCGGTTTACCTTAATAATTATATTCCTTGGTATAATATTGCTGAAGGAACAAAGATAAGGAAAGGATCTTCTCACTAAGAATAGAGGAAGATGTAACATTACCGTAAATTAATCGATTTTAAGAGGTGAATAATGAAGAATAAATAGAACGGCTTTGAATGAAATAGAAACAAAATGTAAAAAATTGCAATAAAAGTAATAATTATAATTTCGGAATGTGTTTTCTTACGAAAGAATGTGTATAATGTTAGAACCAAATATTGGTGAAAGTATATGGTAAATCAATTCATATTATTAGATAATCTTTATAATATATGTTTCAGAGATTAATTGTTTTTAAACAATGTATCTGAAGTTTTTTAAATATTGTTACCTCACTTTATTTTGTCTCTCCACGCAATATGTATTTGTTCCACGCAATATACCACATTACTCTATCTTAAGAATGTGCTGCCCGTTTTTAGGATAATTTAACAAGAGCAGCAATCTCGAGACACGTAAATAGTATGAAGCAGGACTAACACTGATGGAGGATATTACCTGTTTAACCATTTAATATTAGTTCATTTCATCAAAAAAAGAAAGTTAAAGCTTTACATAATAACATGGGTAATGGATATTGAAATAAATAGGTTTCCACTTTACAATTCATCAATTTTATTATTTATCTGTTATTAAATAGAAACATAGTTTGATGTTGCACAACATGTTACCAAAAGTAGCACGTAAAAAGTTATACTAAAAACTTATACTATAATTTTTAATATCAAAAATATGTTCATATATGGGTAAGTAAACTTGAGTTACCTAGCTAACGAAACCTTGATGGCGGATTGATCGCTAATTCGTGCACACAATCCTTTTACAATCTCGAGATTGCGCAATAGTCTCGAGTATTAAAATGCGCAGCGCAATCTTAATATTATGAAAATTGCCCAGAACATATATATCCCTTTGTGGCTTCATTATCTAAATAAAGTTAAAAGGTGATTCTTTTTAAGTCTAAGAGTCGTTAAAACAATTGACAGATCATTTTTTAAAGACAAATGAATATCACACACGCACAAGTACTTGAGAGAGAGATATTATCTTGAATGATCTCTTAAAAAGTTGGATAGTGAATTCATACACAGTGTTATACACATCTACTACATACAAGTATTCTTCTTCCACTTCCATCCAACAGTTTGTACCTAATTTAATTTTTAACTAAATGGCAGAATTACAAGCAGTCACATTAACAAAATGTTCCTTTCGAGAGATTTTGCTCCGATAATTTCTCCCCAGTAAAAAACTCTCTCAAATCACTCTATCAGCTGACAGAATAAAAGTCTTAATGAAAACAAACACTTATCAGACC